>BCIJ01000013.1:59722-119907 GCA_001599935.1 Holtermannia corniformis | reverse complement strand
AACTTGAAAGATCACGTGAGCAAGGATCATCACGGATTCCGCGGATATCCCTGATCCCTGGTTTAGCTTTTCACGTTTGTGGGCGACAATCACTCAGTCAACGGCAAGCTTTGCCAACGTCTCGGCGGCATGGGACTTCCCATGTTCAAGGGCAAAACACATCGGGTGCGGTGCTTTGCTCATACGCTCAATCTCGTCGTCAAAGTCAGTATCCGCGAGATCCGCGAATCATACCTTACTCATCAAACATTGCGCAGGCCTTCCTCACGCCCTTTACGTCCAAAGCCGATATGGCGGAACTGCAGGCGATGGCTGTTGAAGGCTCTCGGCTCTCTGCCGGCGAGTCTGAGCCAACAACTGAGGAGATCTTGCATCTCCGCGACGCGTATTCCGCCCAGGCGGCTGAGATGACTGCTGCCGAGCGCCAGCAGCTCGAAGACGACGCGCCTGACGAGGTCGAGGCCATGGAAGAGCTCAAAACTGCGGCATCGTGGGAACAGGCGCGACTTGATCACCAAGCGATCATRCCCGTTTTGCAGAACCATGATATCTCGGTCGGCAATTACCACGTCCTGCCATCATGGGACCTYCTCTTCGACAGRTTGAAGGACTCCGAGCTGCATGCAGCTCGCAGGTTGATCCTGAAGGTAAGTGCGGATACAAGGATCCGCGGATATCCGCGGATCCTTTCGGATCCTTGATCGGCTTTTGATGACTGACGCTTCTTCAAGGCTCGTGTACTGGCCAAGACAATGGCGCTGGGTCCCAGGTATCGCAAGGCCTGGTTCGAGGCTATCGAGGCCTGCATAGCGACCAAGAAAGTGGACAGCTCGATCGGATCACGCCTCATCAAGCGTGATGTCATCACGCGATGGAACTCGACGGGCGAGATGCTGCAAGACTGCCTGCATTTCCGCCTTGTCATGTAAGTCTGCGCGCGCAAGCTTACATTATGGCTCATATACGCAGCGAGCACTTCTACGCGATGCCGTTGGTTGCGTCGCTCGAGGGCAAATCGCTCTTCACCGATGCCATCCGCTTGACCGACCTCGACTTCACGATCCTGGAGCACCTGGCGCCCACGCTCGCAGTGAGTCACAGCGAGGATATTCAAGGATATCGCGGATATCCTTGGATCCGTGGATATCCTTTTGGTCTTCGCTGACTTTGACTTGCATTAGTTTTGCACGGAACTTGTCGACATCTTCCAGTCAGCCGCCGGCACGCTCACGATGCGAGCGTCGGTCGCCACGGTCGTTCCCTGGATTGATCAGTTCTCGGGTCATTTCGCCGCAATCGCTCAAGCCAATGGCCATCCGACTTCGATACGCATTGGCGCTCGCATGGCACTGCTCACTCTGAACAAGTACTATGCGAAGACCGACAAATCCGTGCTGTATCGCGTCGCCATGCGTGAGTTTCTCAAAATAAGCCGTAAATGATCTTTCAGGCTGACATGATGCAGTGCTGCACCCGTCTCTGCGCATGGCTTACCTGGAGAAGCAAGAGTGGGAGACAGAGTGGAAAGACGGGGCTGTCCGCGCACTCCGGGACTTGTACGAGCTTTACCGACCGGCTGCGCCCGTCCCGCAGTCACAGGCAAGATCCACCGCCAAGGTTCGTCCACATGACTAGCCTGATTGTTACGTGCTGCGCTGACTAAGATCTCTCCCTTCCAAACATCAAACAAACCCACAAACGGCGTATCCGCTCAAATCCCTGCATATCCGCGCATATCCGCGCGTATCCGCGTGTATCCGCGGATATCCTCGATTTCCGCGGTCGATTTCTACCCCAGGTCCCAACACTGCTCAAGCCGCCTCAAGCAGCGGGAACCAGTGACCCTCTACTCGATCCCGTGTCTGCCTGGATCCATGGCGAGTGTGTCTCGGTCGAAGGGACGTCGTTGGTCGACCCCATCGAGTGGTGGACGCGCGAGGCTCCCGAAGGGTCGCTCTGGCACCGAAACGGCATGGCACAGCTGGCTCTGGACGTCTTGTCGGCTCCAGGTGTGTTTCTCGCCGTCTGCAGCCGTCTCTGACATCTGCAGCGACCTCTGTTGAACCCGAACGGGCATTCTCGATGGGCGGCTTGACCGTCTCGTATCGCCGCCACAGGCTCAAGCGCGAGACGATTCGAGCCCTCATGTGTCTGGGCTCGTGGTCGAAGAAGGGCTTGCTGTCAGAGGACGACTGGCACAAGTTCGAGGCTCAGCGACAGCGGACACGGTCGATTAGTCAAACAACGGTATCCGGGAGCATCAGGGCGGAATCTCCAGAGCCCGAGTGAGTGGATGGACGTGTAGTTGTATGCATAATCTACTGTATCCATTGCAGCGGCGGAGCTTTAGTCAGACGCAAGTTGTTACTGCTCGGGTCAAAATCAGGAACCAAGGATCCGCGGAACCGAGGATATCCGCGCGTATCCTTGGATCCTTGGAGGCGCGGAAGGGATATCCGCGACCCATGATCCTCGAGGATGCGGATACGGATAAGGATGTCTGTGCAGAGCGAGGATATCCCTCTCGAGGATAAGGATGCTCGAAAGGATATCCGCGCCACATTTTTTGGGCCGTTCCGCCACATCCATGTTACGTGTTACCGGGCTGCTACAGCTGCTAGCATGACACACGTGTTTGAACCTCTAGCATCAACCTGCGTGATCAAATGACGTCTACCGGTTCCCGTAGCCTCGGCTTCTCGCAGGTCATCACTGCTCAAGATGTGCCTTCAGCCTTCACATCTCCCACTGTATAACGACGACAAGATGGCATCGCTGTACGTGATCATCGTCAGAGCTTGAATGAGCTGACGTCGAGTAGCAGTCGGCATGATTCACCGCAGCGTCCCCCCATCAACATTGTCATTATCTTCCTTGGGCAGCAGGCATTCAAGCCCAGCGTGTTCGAGGACTTGACGCGCGTACTCGATCGCTCTGAGCTACAGGTATGCTGTGTGCGCTCGGGCAGTGAGTGCTCTCTTGACGACATGACTCCTGCCTGACCCCTGTGATTAAGAGAAAGCGAAAAGGTAAGGATGGACCCCTCGCAGATGCAGTATAGTAAGCGTCAACAGACACATGTCTGAGCATGTCTGCTGGGGCTATGCTATCGTTCGTGATCTCTACGAGTTAGTGCTAGATCGTCAGTCACTTTCATGTTTGCTGACGAGTGTGGCAGGCCTGGCGATAGAGTTTTCCTGTTTGGAGCCGGACATGGTGCTGCGACTGCACGCTGGCTCTCTGAAACCCTGATGAAAGTATGTAAAGCAGGACATGCGTGAGCAGACGTCTTCCTAAGTGATGCGAGCAGGTCGGTTTGGTCATTCCCCGTCAGGGCGACACCAGTCTAACTGGGATCGGCTGTCCCGGAAGCTCAAAGGAACGTCGGTTGGTAGTCCGGTGAGTTGAGTAATTCAACATTTATGGAGACTGACCGCATGCGACAGGGCGTGTCACATGACACCATCCTCTTCACCCGCGAAGATCGCCCGCTTTCACGAAAGGCACTGTCGGCGTGACTTCACGGCGAGCCCCTTCGTTGGCTACTGGGATCCTATGGTCAGCTCGACGATGCCGACCACACGCAAGAGCATGCTTTTGCGTCACGTAGCTTTCGGCAAGGTTAGGTGAGCGTCACTTGTGCTATTCGAAGGCGCCGAGGAGCTGATGTGATGTCCAGGCTTGATGCGTCTTTGGACAGCGACTACAAAGCAATCGAATTTCTGGGTGACGGATCGGACCTGTGCGTTGTGAACGACTGTCACCCGGTGGGCCAAGAATTGACCAAACCACCCTAGCTTCGGTACATGCGACCCCTCGAACAGTTTCACCTCAGCAAATGTCGCGCTTCGCTGGCTGATCCGTGAGGCATGCGCGGCTGGCTTGCTGCTGAACCCTCGTACCGTCTGCCACATACCCGCTTATCGTCCAACACTGCTCGACCCGCTCGGCCAGTTTCACTTGACCGAAGCGGAACGGTCGCGAATCGTTCAATCAAGCCGCTTGCCTTACGGCGATACCGATCCGCTTGCCGACGAGCTCTTGCAGAGAGTCGATCCGAACCAGGTCGTACAGGTGGCTGCCAGTCAAGACGAGCACTTGCCCAACTCGGCCCTCAAGGAGCAGCTGCAAAAATTGCGTGTCACTCGCCGTGATCTTCATAAATCGTGGTACGGCCTGTTTGCTAGGTCGAAGCTCGATGTGGAACGGTGGGTCCCCTCATTACTTGCAAAGTCCTGTCAGTGGCTGACAGCGATGCACAGAGAGCTATCACGCGAGATGTCTTCGATTGCGCATGATCCCATTCACCCTTCGCTCTATGTCACTTTCCTCGCTACGAGTGTCTCCGGCTTTGGGTCTTTGAGCTGATGGGTCACGGCTGTTCATATGTTCATCTGTATGTCTACCGAACGGAGTTTGGCTACTTCTGAAGCTCGAGGATGTTGGGCCGGTACCCAATGCGCTTTAGCGCGACCACGCCCGGATGGATTTGGAGGTGTGGAGCGAATTCCCGAGCTCGGTTCCGGTGAGGCCTCAGCGAGTTAGTGACCGATGATGAACAGGAATCGCTTGGTACGCACGAGCGACGAAGTTTCAGTAAACCGTCATTGCCCGTCTGATACCATGAGAATCCCCCCAACTCCATCCACAGCCATTTGCGTGCGGAGCGCGGCGCAAAGTTGAACGCGGGAAGGGAGTCCAGGCTGAGAGGGTTGGTGGTGACGTCGGGATTGAGACGCAGGCTTTGCTGTGATCCAAACGCCAATAGCTGATCTCGAGCAAGGTGGGAAAATATTGATTGTCCAACGCCTCCCCTATTCAGGTCTTCTTAGCAGTCGTCGTTGGATGTTCTGTCACATACATGTGGTGATGCAATCCTAGCATGTAGATTTGCGTGATCGAGCAGCTATGCGTCCGCTGATCGGTTGGCGCGAAAATGACCGGGGTGAACTTGACTCGGGACTCATCGATCGACACGAGTTGATAAACGTGTTCGGCAAAGCCGAGGTCGATAGGTTTGCCTTGGATCGATGTTACAGTATCGCTGTGCAAGTGTGCATCGTCAGCCTGAGTGATGGCGCCCTCGATGGCGGAGACTTGCAGTAAGATCAAGCTGGTAGGCCGGATTGCGACACTGAGGCCCAGGAGGTTTTGATTGGGATCCCTATGCAGTGGTGAAGTCAGCAACGTCACAACGCAGAGTTGACGTCTTTGCCGTACCCGGTCGAGTGCGACGCGTTTGTCGCATGGCCGACGACCAAGCCCACCTGGGAGTTAGGGTTAGTTCGCAGGCTGCAGACCGCAACGCGGGTACTCACAGTTCGCAGGCGCTCTGCCAAAGTACGGGCGGATGCTGCACCCCTCGAGAACCCGAGAAGATGAATATTGTCTCCCGGGCTTCAGTGCACATGGGTCAGCAAGATCTTCCGTGGAGAGGCAGCGGCGGATAGGATGAAGCGTACCGATACACGGACTGCAACCACTCTGCCGCCTCATCCGCCTTCGTAATGGCAGGGCTAGCAGCGTGGTAAGTCTATGCGCGGCATCCCGTTCGACAACCCAACGTACTGGCCGGTTGCCGCTGCGATCCACGACGCAGCCTTTTTGAACTGGGTTTTGACCTTTGCAAGCGGTTCAAAGAGCTCCTTGGCCGACCCCGTGCTGGTCCCGACGCTGAGTGGATATAAGCATGGTCTCTCATGTGATAGCACCAATGGCACTACGGACCCCGAGATGTAGTGGATCAGCTGAGCTAGCTGTGAGGGAGGCCGTGTACTACGAGTCGCGACCCGCCGAATGTAAAAAACACCCTTGTTTTGTCGAATTCGGCTCGTGGCGTCGATTTCGTCTCGTCGATTCGGGGTTTTTTCGCCAAATGTCAACTTTGTCATCAACAGTCTCTAGAGCCATATCTGTTTGCGTATCAATGCAGAGCTTCGTCAAGGCCTACTCCCAGCCACTCCAGATGCACATGCACCTCAACAAAGCTCTTGCTGATGCGTGCAAGTCAGACGTCACTAGCACAGTCAAAGTGCTAGACACTTGCTAGAAAGTATCTCATCGCAGTGCCACTTCAGCAGTAGCTCCGTGTGCTGCGTACACAACACTCAGACGGCATCTGTGCTCAACGCCGCAGTTCGAGCGCCGTGCATGAAACCTTACAGACGATATAGCCAAAGCCATTTCACAAGCCAAGTGTGATCTCGTACGTCCGGTACATACAAACCCTTCGGTAGCCTTGCTTGCCCCTTTAGGCTTCTTATGATTTGCCGGCAGAGACCCTAAAGGCTTGATATGCACCAGTCAACCCGCATGCGCGTACGCACGTGCGACTGGCCTTTCACTACAAATATTTGCAAGTATCCACGAACAATTAGGAGGTTACTGTCAAGAGTGAGCTCTGGAGGACTCGGCAGCTACCTGTGGTGCATGAAAGGTAAGACCAGATGAAGAACTACAACAGTCAAAGCCCCTTCTCTTATACCCTGTGGCCTTTGGGATTGCTGTTAGGGCTAGCCCCAGGAGGATTCAGGGTGGCGACGAGGTCCCGTCGGTGAAGTAAATCAGTCGCGTTGGTGTAGTCGACRACTGGCGAKCGCTGGCGATCGCTGGGAAAAGTGATGGGCAAGTAGAGTAACGAGTAATGGGCAAGACGAGGACCAGGAAGCGGCCTCGGGAGTTTAGGGTAGCCTTTGCTTAGAACCTATGATTAAAGCTCTCGAAGACTCGAGCTTGTACAATTGTTCGAGAAGTCCCCCGCCGCAGCCACTGCCGCGGCCAATCCCCGTATTCCCCAACCCCTCCGTTAACCCCTCTTGTCCCTCCGCCTGGCCCGTAACAATTGCGCGGTTGTCAACTTCATCGTCGACATCGACACCGACATCGACACCAACATCGACCCGACCGATCCCTTCCGCTTCCAGTAGTTCCTGTGCGCAGCTTGCGCAGTCCCGATCGTTCCTACGACCGTTGCGCGGTGCGAGCCAATCCGGTAAGCGAGGCGGACCGCTGCCGATCGGACCGGCCGGCCGAAGCCTGACAAGATCCTGGCGGGATCATGACAACAACGCTCCCTTACCTTTGACTCGGTGCATGACTGCGCTGTACACGAGCCCGTGCTTATCAATACCGACTAGGATCGGTCGTTACACTTTGTGTTGAGATGTACGAGTAGGTATACAAGTGCGGTTTGCCGTCCACTGCTCACATTCCAGCGCCTCGTCTATCCACTATCGATAGCGGATATGGAGGCCTCACCGTTCGTATGCCACGCAGGGAACCTCGAAAGAGACAGATCTCGAAAGAGACGGATGACCGGACGGTTCGTCGCCCAGTGTGACTGTAACCCTCAGTCACGTCTGCAGTGCCGGGCTCATGGACTGCATCTGGGAGTGGTAGTGGCTGGCAAGGGATCTGTAATGGCGGTGGCCTGGAAAACCTTCTCGTTCAGCACAGGTTCAACAGACGCACACAGGAATACGCACTCGATATGCTTGCGGCGGAGTTGACTGATCAGCCACAGGAATATCCTTGCGGTCACCCCATTTGAGCGGGTGAGCGAGTGGGTGCGTCGTCTGTCGTTTGACATGAGTAACAGACGGGCTCTGTCAAGACTACTCACAAAGCCCGGCGTTGGCTATATTCGCGACAACGTCTGAGAGCATCACCTGAAGGGAATCGGGCAAGGCAAGGATGTTGTCGACAAGAGTGGCGCTTGGTGAGCGCGCTGTGGTGATCATCGGCCGCTTTGGTGCGCGAGCAGTCAAGCTCGTGTCGTCGGGCGATCGATCCCGCCTGAATGTGCGACGGACGACTGCGTCGAAGTAAAACTGCTCACGGTTTCTGGCAGCCGCGGCAGGGCTATCGCACACAAGAGCGTGAAGTCGAATTCGGAGGGAGACCGAGCCACCGTGAACATCCAGCTCCCAGACGCTCTCGAGGTTGTTGAGACTCGAGTAAAGGCAATTGCCCAGCGGTATGCTGATTTCGGGACCGGCGCATGTCGATGAGTCGAGTGTAGGTTCACCCGTTTGAACAAAGTAGCACCGAGATCGACGAGCACTTTTGCAGTTGGCACACAAATACACACAGCTGGGAAATGTCAGTGATTGATTAATGGACGTAGAAGCCAGGGAACAGACCGGTAAACAAACGCGGGCACGGCCATATAGGTAAGCAGTTCCCTCGCGGTTGCAGCCATGCCCGTCTGAACCGATCCGGTGCAGTAACCGATGGGAAACGAGGATCGCTTGGTAAGCAGCTCAAGCAGCTTCTCGGTTACGGTCCTTTCGCGCTCCAGCAATGTGAGTCGCCCACTGTTGATTGGCCAAAGGTGTACCGGTTGCAGCCAAGGGGAAGCGATACGCCAACCAGGCGGCAGCTGGTCGATGGCCCATGCTTCCTTATCAATCTTGAACGACTTGTACGCTTTTCTACAAGTCGTCTCGAGTGTGCTCATCGTCGTTGGGGGGATAAAAAAGACGCGTCAAGGTAAAGTTGCCCCAAGGGAAACAGGCCCGTGCTCTCCCCCGTCCGAGACCGCCCGGTGTCGACGCAGCAGTGCATACACCGATTCAGAATGCAATGACTACCAAGGCTACCAAGGCTGCTGCCACCACTGCTCCAACGTCAATATGAGACTCGCCCTCGGTACGGCGTATGGCTGGTCGGAAGCATAGCCCGCCGTCACAATGTTGAGTGTTGCTGCACGGTCGACGGCGGACCTCACGGTAGACCTCGGGACGCTGGCAGCAGCTACAGCATCTATCTTCGTGCTTTACTTGCTAGGCTTCTAACGTGCCAATATCGATCAGCGTTGCCGCTCCTACGACATGATCTGCAAGGATAGCTTGGGTGGATGTAGTCTTTTCAGTGGCCCATAGCCGAATCTCACAAGTACCTGCATACGACGCTGGCACGAATATGCAGAACGTATCTGCCGCAGTCAAGTCGACCTGACACGGCTTCATTCCCAGCTTGGTTCATTCAATCATCCAACTAATGACGCGAGTGCAGCCCTAGGCCTACGACCTAAGACGACAGCAACCCACGAACACCTTGACCCCTAGGCTGGATGCACACGTCGTTTCCGAATGATGAAGAAGTGGGGTTACTCGCCTTGGCTCAGCGCCCGCCTGTGCTGACAATGTCTGTTCCGGCTCGTCCCGCCCCCAACACCGCTGAATGGCTGTCGAGCCTGATTGCCCAACATGAAGATGTCAAAGCCGCGTTTGAGCCAGTGCTGCATCCACTCTGGCGCGAGGCCATTCTAGCAAAGGCCAGCTCGCATCCCACCTTGGTCAATGTTGATGATGTCGACGAGGAGGCTGTGAGCCCAGCCGTGTACGATGAATATTGGACTGACACTTCCAGCTCTTTCAAGCAATGGGATGTACCTTCCTAGACTTCTTCTCGGGTAAAGTCCTCTTGGAGCCCCCCACAACTGCACCTTCGCCCCTGCCCGAGGCCGATTCTCTCACCCCACAGGCTAGGCTCCGGCTGCGACAGAGGCGACTGGGCTGGAATGTGAGTACTGACTGGGATCTTAGCATCAGCTGATCGTATGGCAGCTTGTAGACACCGCATTGGCCTTGATCCCTGTGGTCCGCTGTGTGCGATCGGGAATCTTCGGCTCGCGGGCCGAGCTACTTGACAGCTCGATGGGCACGGCTGCAACGCAGACATTACAATTGCTGGCAGAAGAAGGCTTCTGGATACGTACGTACCATCCTGCCACACTGTATCGCACGCTGACCCGCTGATGCACAGTTGCCGATGAGTCGCGCGCTACATCAAAGCCGACGTCCGACATCACGGGCCCCTTGTACGATTGGGTGCAGAATATCGCCGGCTTTCGTCAACTGCATCGACGGCGCCTTCTCCCGCTTGTTCTCTCGGCGGTAGATCGCTTCACACCGGAGGTTCAAGCAAAAGCAGTGGTGTACGCTCTAGGACCCCATGGCGTGGAGTTCACTCCGGTGATGGTGCGTTCTCGAGCTTTGTGGGGATGCTGACAGTCTTAGATACGTTGCGGACGCAGGTATTACGAGACGAGCGGTCAAGATCCTGCCGTAGACCTTGCCCGGATGGGGGCGGACGACTTCCAATGGCGACAACTTGCAAGTCTTTCTTTTGAGCGGTCATCGCTGACATGTAGGTTGATCGCATACACTCCTACAAGCCCCAGGTACTCGTCGAGTCCACCAAGGCTACTACCATGGAGAACGAGGTATCGCCGAATCGGGTCAAGCGTCCAGGCATGCCGGTGCGTGCTCAGACGAGCGCTCCTGGACACAACGCTCGACGGGGTCCTAAAAGCACGGGGTCGCGCACGCCATCCGGTTCAAGATCGCTCCCCCACGTCGACACCGCACCGCTGAAAGACTCCGTCACCGAGGTCCGTCTGCACCTCACAATTAAGCCTGACAGCGTAGCATCTCGAGTTCGTTGTGGCCATGGTCGCCCACATTACCCACGTCATCTCACACGACGCCCCACTCGCTGAGCTTCGAAAAGCAGCGGTCGCCGAGGACTGCTACAGGCGGCTCGACGCGTTCATTGTTTCAAACCAGTGTGAGTGAAACCCCAAACTACTGGCGTCGGTCGCTAAAGCCTGTGCTAGTCAACTTTAATGCGACCCCTCCGGCGCCACCGGATCGACCATTAGCGACACAGCCATACAAAACGAAACACGGATTCTGCTACGTGATCGCCGCCTTGCTGCATGCGTACCGTCATGTATAGGTTCTTCCACTCCAGCCTACCCAGATCAACGCCTGTCTTCGCGTCGGATCGGGTCGCCCTCTTCGGCCGCCGCCGCTACATACATAGCAACCAACCTAAAGTGGACGTGCCCGGCACGCACAGCAAGCTCTAGTCTTTTCCCTCGTTTGCAACCTTGCCGTGCCAAGATCACAAACCCTCAGACAGCGGCGGCGTACCCGAAACCGCCGCACCACTACACGGGGTGAACAGCGACTCATTACATGAGCGTAGTCGGAGCCTGTGCGACGCTTTGCCGTCTTCGCCACTTCTCCCGTCGACGACATGAGTAGGCTGCCTTCGTTACACGAGTCCTCGGTCGCGGTGGATGGCAACGGGGTCGGTGCTGGAGCCCTATCCTTAAGCGGTACAGTCCTTCCCGCTTGGCTCATGTGAAGCTGATTTGACTTCGACCATGTAGCAGCATCAATCGCGCCGGCCAAACACAGCACGCCGGTACGGCGCTACGGTCGGTAAGTGCCGGCTCCCTTTGCCAAGCTTGGTTGACGTGGCCTACAGCACTCCGTTGAACGGCACCGGCACCGAGGCGGGACCCATAATCGCTCTCAACTTGTACAGTTGATGCATACACTCTACCATACCAAGACTTGCTGCGTCTTGCAGGTCTTACATGAGCACTGTCCTGAACGAGGTGTTCTGCTAGTCAAGCAAGCGACGACTCTTTCGCACTCGGCGGCAGAGCGTTCTTCGTGCCGTCGAATATCACAATGAGGTCTCTCATACTGCCTTGGATCTTCTCGCTGGATGGTGGAGGGATGTTTTTCGGATACAGCAGTAGAGGAGTACTGACACTGACATCGACCAGGGAGCGAACGGGCTACAAGGCGGTCACGAAGCATGGATCTCATCGCTCGGTTGCACCGCATGGGCCGCGACTCGCACGTAGCGCGAAGCCTCGTATTCGGGCCCGAGCTGCCTACTGAGAGATCTAGCACGAGCAAGAGGGGGGAAGTCATGCACGGCTGCTCTGCTGTCAAGCCCTCGTCGGCCCTGGCGAGCGATCCGCTGCTTCTGACGCAGGGACCGCTCAGGGATGCGCACGGCTCGGCTGCTGCGAATCGGACTGTGCGGATCGGTCAGCAGATGCATAGGCGTCATCTCGGGCGAGTGCTGCTGCTCCCTCGGCTATGGACCGTCAGCGGGGCGCTGTCGAGAGGGCGAGCTGATGGACGACGGATCAACTTTTGATGGTCAACCACGTGGTCGGAGCATGGCATCCCAGCTTGAAACAAGAACACCGGTGCACTCGGGCGTGCATCGGCTCGTCTCTGGGCTGCCCTGTACGCTCTGCTCGATTCCAGTAGGGTGGGAGACCGACTGCGGTCGCTGCCATGCTCGATAACTGTGTGAAACCGTTGTCCTCTCGGCCAAGTCGGATTAGGAAACGTGTTCTAATGCATTAGGAATCGTAACTAGTCGGACGCCATGCCACTTGCCGCGTCGGTCGCCACAGCTGTCAACCTAGAGAGCTGCCATTCTGCGTCCTCGTCAACCGCCGCGACTCCGACCATGTCCTCCAGGGGCACAGCCAACCCGTTTGACGACATCCTCGCGTCCCCGCCGCCGGCGCAGCGGCAGCACGACCCGTTTGCAGACGACGACTTGTTCAACGGCTCGGGAGGGAACGACGCAACCTCGAGCTCGCAGCAGCAGCCGCAGGCCGGGCGAGCTGGTGCAGGACAGCAGCATGGCTACGCTATGGATCCGTTCTTTGACGAGTCGGTCGTCTGCTGGGCTTTGGCTGTGCGTGAGGAGCTGATGCGTCTAGTGACGACGACTACGGGCCGGCCCCGTCGCCGTCCATCCTCGGGAATCAATCACAGGGCTACCTCGCACCTCAAGCACCCGCATCAGCACGCTACGGCGGCTCAGGACCCAGTATCGAAGCCGATCTGCCATTGACGCAGTCTGCTGCCCTTCCAGCCGGGTTCGACGGCCCCGCAGCGTCCACTTCCTCCTTCCCACCTTCACAACACCGGTCCAACCCCTCCGGCCAAAACTATAGCTTTTCAAACCCACCTCATCGCGCCCCACGCTCCCACTCTCGCTTCGCAGGGCTGAAAGAGCAGATGCAAGATGTCGATTGGACATTCGGCTTGGGCTCACGAAACAAGGGCGATGGCCTGCCGCGCGAGATTGCGCTCAATGACCCAGCGAGAAATAGAGCCCAGGGCTGGAGAGGGAACTCGGTCTCGACGAGAAAGTATAACCCGGTCACGTTTGTGCCAAAATTCCTGTTCAGCGAGTTCTCAAAGGCTGCCAATTTGTTCTTCCTCTTTACGGGTATGTCTCGCTATGGCGTGCGATAGATTGTGGGCGATGCTGATGGACCACAGCGGTGATCCAGCAGGTGCCAAATGTCTCGCCAACAGGCAGATATACTACCATTGTCCCGCTCGGTCTCGTCATCCTAGCCAGCGCCTTCAAAGAGCTCAAAGAGGATCTCGTATGTCCTGGCTTGCTCCACCACTTTTATCCGCTGATAGCCCAGAAACGGCACAACCAAGATCGCTCGCTCAACGCCAACAAGACCAAAGTGCTCGTCGATGGCCAGTTCAAAGAACGCCCCTGGAAGGCCGTCAAAGTCGGTGATGTGCTACGACTTGAAGCGGACGAGTTTATCCCGGCGGACCTGGCGCTGCTGAGCAGCAGTGAGCCCGAGGGGCTTTGCTATGTCGAGACGTCGAATCTGGACGGGTCAGTCGTGCTTCTGGCTTTACAGAGGCAGAGGCTGACGCGTACCCAGCGAGACAAACCTCAAAATCAAGCAGGCTTCACCCTCGACTGCAAATATGACGGACCCGCACTCGATCTCAAGGCTGACCGGTCACCTGTTATCGGAATCCCCCAATTCATCACTGTACACGTATGACGGCACACTGCACCTCGACACCAGCGCGGGCGTCAAAAAAGTCCCTTTAGGCCCGACGCAGATCTTGCTTCGTGGCGCTCAGCTCAGGAATACCGACTGGGTGTATGGCATCGTCGTGGCGTCAGGGCACGAGACCAAGCTGATGAAGAATGCGACGTGCGTCCTCTCCGTTTTTTGGTTGCGGCGGGCTGATGACGACAGGGCGGCACCGATCAAGCGCACAGCGGTGGAACGAAGAGTCAACACGCAGATTCTTTTACTGTTCATCCTGCTGCTGATCCTCTCGGTCGTGTCGACGATCGGCTCGAGTATCCGCATGGTGCGTCCAGTGTTTTGGTTAGAAGCTTTGGCTGACGACGAATTGATATAGTGGTTCTTCTCGAAACAGTCTTGGTATCTCCGCTTGGCGGGCGAGCAGCCTAACAAGGCGCGGCAGTTTATTGAGGGTAGGTGGCTCGCCAAGGAAGCTGGGGTGCTGACGTGGCTGCGTAGATCTCTTGACGTTTGTGATCTTGTACAACAACTTGATTCCCATCTCGTGAGTCACAGCCCTTCGGCAGCAGGCCACCACTCACCACTTCCCTTCCCTTCCTCGCGCATATCCACCCACCCCTCCCAGCCTCATCGTCACAATGGAAGTCGTCAAATTCCAACAAGGGTCCCTGATCAATTCCGACCTCGACATGTACCACCAACCGACCGACACGCCCGCCCTCTGCCGCACCTCGTCCCTCGTCGAAGAGCTCGGTCAGATCGAATACATTTTTTCTGACAAGACAGGCACTCTGACCTGCAACGAGATGGAATTCCGCGAGTGCTCCGTCTTTGGCACAATGTATGCTCAGACGGTCGACGATGCGAAACGCGAACTGGGGCAGATGAACTTTGCCGCGTTGCAGACCAAGGCGCTCGAGGCAGGTCAAGAGGGTGATGCCGTGCGAGAGTTGTGAGTTGTGGTGTGCGGGCATGCGTTGGCTTGGCTGATGGCGCAGCTTGTCGTTGCTGGCCGTGTGCCATACCGTCATCCCGGAAGTCAAGGATGGCAAGATGGTGTACCAAGCGTCCAGTCCTGACGAGGCGGCGCTGGTCGCTGGCGCCGAGCTGCTAGGCTATCGCTTCCAGGTGCGTAGCCTTGCTGCATACACACTGCTGACACTCACAGGTCCGCAAACCCAAATCCGTCTTTGTCGAAATCGAAGGCGAGCAAAAGGAATTCGAGGTCCTCAACGTGTGCGAGTTCAACTCGTCTCGCAAGCGCATGTCGACGGTCGTGCGTGGTCCAGACGGTCGCATCAAGCTGTACTGCAAAGGCGCCGATACCGTCATCTACGAGCGGTTGGCGAAAGATCAGGAGATTGCTGATCCGACGCTTGTTCATCTCGAGGTGGGCGGGTGTTTGCGCGCTGTGGAGAGACTGATAGGGTGTAGGACTATGCGACCGAAGGCCTGCGTACCCTCTGTCTTGCGTGGCGAGACATCTCGGAGGAGGAATACCAGCAGTGGGCGGCCATGTACGACCAAGCGGCTGCGCAGCTCAATGGTCGTGCGGAAGCACTCGACAAGGCTGCAGAGGTCATTGAGCAGAACTTGATCCTGTTGGGCGCCACGGCTATCGAGGACAAGCTGCAGGATGGCGTGCCGGATGCTATCCACACACTGCAGCAGGCTGGCATCAAGGTGTGTTCAGTGTTGCTTGGGTGACTAGGCTGATCACGCCAGGTTTGGGTCTTGACGGGTGACAGGCAGGAGACGGCTATCAATATCGGCCTGTCGTGCCGCTTGATCTCCGAGTCGATGAACTTGGTGCGTCCGTGTTTTGGTGCTGGCACCGTCTCACAATCCGGGCAGATCATCATCAACACGGAGAACGCGCACGACACGCAGGAACTGTTGAACAAGCGGCTGTTTGCGATCAAGAACCAGCGAATGGGCGGTGACACCGAGGAGCTGGCTTTGATCATTGGTGCGTTGCAAGAGTACTTGTGCGCAATTACTGACGCGATGGTGCAGATGGCAAGAGCTTGACATTTGCGTTGGAGAAGGAGTGCGCGATGGTATTCCTTGAAATGGCCATCATGTGCAAGGTATGTACGACGTGCGCAGCAGATCGAGTGCTGATGTACTGCTAGGCTGTGGTTTGCTGTGTGTTGATCGCAGTCTGACTCGACTTGATGATTGACACCTTTCAGGCCGCGTCTCCCCTCTGCAGAAGGCACTCGTCGTCAAGCTGGTCAAGAAGAACTCGACGGCAATCTTGTTGGCCATCGGCGACGGTGCCAACGACGTTAGCATGATTCAAGCGGCCCATGTCGGCGTCGGTATCTCGGGCGTGGAGGTGAGTTGATCCTGGTATCGAGAAAGACCGAGCTCACACGCGCAGGGCCTACAAGCAGCTCGGTCGGCCGATGTGGCCATCTCACAGTTCCGCTTCTTGAAGAAGCTGCTGCTGGTTCACGGTGCTTGGAGTTATCAACGGCTTTCAAAGTTGATTCTATGTGAGTTGCACACCTCGGGTCAGCGCTCCGCTTATTCGCGTAGACTCTTTCTACAAGAACATCACCTTTTCCTTGACGCTGTTCTGGGTACGTCATTCGTACACGTGAACGCCGCTCTAACCACCCCAGTACTCGTGGTTCAACGACTACTCTGGTCAAATCGCATTCGAAGGCTGGACAATGTCCTACTACAATGTCGTCTTCACCATCCTTCCACCCTTGGTCATCGGCATCTTTGACCAATTCGTCTCGGCCCGGATGCTTGATCGTTACCCGCAGCTGTACCAGCTCGGGCAATCGAACAGCTTCTTCACCCCTGCCGCGTTCTGGCAGTGGGTCTTCAACGCGTTCTACCACAGTGTCGTGAGTGAGCCTCGAGTTCTTTGGCGAGGCTGACGATGCGCTAGATTCTCTTCTTGTTCTCCCTCTTGGTTTTCTGGGGTGATCTCAAGGCAAGCGACGGACGAGACAGCGGTCTCTGGGTCTGGGGTACGACGCTATACCTCGCCGTCCTCCTCACCGTCCTCGGCAAAGCTGCGCTTATTTCTGAGTGCGTCTGTTTTCCTCGCGCAGTGGCCGTGCTGACAAACCCAGTGTGTGGACGAAATACACTCTCGCGGCGATCCCGGGATCCTTTGCGTTTGCAATGGTCGCCCTGCCGCTGTACGCCATCATTGCGCCCGCGATCGGGTTCTCGCTGCCATACCGCAACATTGTCCCGCGGCTGTGGACCGACGGCGTCTTTTACTTTGTCCTGCTCCTGTTCCCGATCGTCTGCTTGCTTCGAGACTATGTCTGGAAATAGTGAGTCCACCGATTCCGATTTGAGCGAAGGTCTTGACGAGGCACAGCTACCGGAGGACATACCACCCGTCATCATACCACATTGTACAAGAGGTCCAGAAGTTCAACTTGTCAGACTACCGACCTAGGCAGGAGCAGTAAGTCGGCTAGCGAGTGACGTGATGTCTGCTGACGACACCTAGATTCCAAAAAGCGATCAAAAAGGTGCGCGCGACTCAACGGATGCGCCGGCAGCGCGGCTTCGCGTTCAGTCAGACGGAGAGCACGGGCCAAGATCAGACGCGGCTGATCCGGGCGTATGATACGAGCTTGTCACGGCCTTCGGGGTATTAGAGTCGGAAGGAAGAAGCGCATGCATAGTTTGATCAAGTGCTATGTCATGCGTCTTGTGGGGCGTCTTGAAGCATCCCATCAGCCTGTGTGCGTCAGTGACTGTCTGTTGGCAAGGTGCAGACTCACATCGATCACGAATCGAGCCCATGGAGGGTCTTGTTTCGACCCAGCGGACATTGACGCGTGGGCGTATCTGTCTGCCTCAGCCTTAGTCGTTACTGTCATGATAACATACCTTACGGGATCATGCCGTCCTCCTCTAAAGAATACGAGGCGCACAGTCTTGGTCGTCGTCCATTGCTCGCCTGCGATATCAGCTCCGCGCCAGACAAGCCACAGCGCAACATACCAAGCTGCGGCATCAAGACGGCTCGATCGCCCGTGTCAAAGTTGGCAGGCTTGTTTTCGCTCGTGAGGAGCTTTGTCGCGAGCTGGTTCGCGATCACGACCTGGTCAATAGCGGGTGTCAGCGTGCGACAGGGAGAACACGGTCGAGGCGCGCACAGCACAGCCGTGGATGGTGGATGCCGAGCCAATCTTCTGGCGGACTCTAGCGGCAAGTCAGCACGGCCAAAGACGCGGGTATCGACGTACAGCTCCATGATCCGCCGTCGAGCCGATGGCTCCAGCGCCGGCTGACGAAAGTGGAGCGTCAATGTGTCGACAATGACCAATTTGACCTGTTGTATCGTCAGCGCACGCGAGCTATGCGAGCGAGCAGGCGGACTTGAGGATGTGCAGCCAGCCAATCCTCTAGCGTATGCCAGAAAGCGATCATTTGCGCTTGGGTGATAATGCGTTGGAGGTGGATACCTTTGAGCGCGGCGTTGGGTGATGCTACGATGTCAGTTGATAGGCTTGACTGAAGATGAAGATGGCAGACCTGATGAGGTGCGAAGAGCCGCTTCGACTGCTTGAGAGATGCGCTCTGGGGAAAGACCGCCTTCCGTATCTATGACATGGGATCAGCAAGGCATCCGCAGATCCGGTCAGACTGACCCACAAGCAGCACCTCTACGTCCTCGGCCTCGCCAGCATCTTCTAGACCTCTACAGCGCGCACTGACAGCGAGCGCAACACAAGCACACGTCTTGCCACCCCCTGGCGGGCCCGAGATCTCCAAGACCATACCGGGTTTGACACCCGCTCGAGCTTTCCCCTTGCCATTGAATGCTTGCGAGGAGAATGAGGAGATGAGGGTATCGATCGATTGACAGTTTGTGCTGAAGAGCGGGTCGGAGGTGGAAGAGAGTAGTTGGCTCGCGGTGGGTGCTGCTGCTTGGGTCTGAGATTGCGGACGGGGTTGTTGGGAGGAAGGGCCGGCTGGCAGGTCAGTCGTGGGTTGTATGGTCGATGGCTTGACACACCCTTGAAGTTCTCGACTTGGCGTGCGATATCTTCAGCTTGTGCTATGCCGATTCGTAGCTCTGTATGAGCAGCGTCAGGGATCAACTTGTCGAGGCAGCGCACACCCTCACCTCGAGCGAGCTCGGCCTCTTGAACGCCATCCAAGTCTGCAACCGTCTTGTAGCCAGCGTCGAGCAGTGCTCTCTTGAGGAATAAACTGTAGCAGGCATCGTAAATGACCCATACCGTCTAACAAGTCCACCCACGCCCGACGCTGGTCCAGGAAGGGTGAAGGAGATCGACTGACGGGAGTGACAAGACGGTCCCGATGGCCTGATTCTGCTGCGATTGCATCCTCTACACCGTCCTTCACTGCCCTACACCTGTCTGCAGCTCTCAAGATGCAACAAGACGCGCATACAGTCGATAGCCATAGCCATAGCCATCGCACAAAGTGGACCATCAGCCAAAATCGTCGGCGACCAAGCGTGCACTCTACGACACGCAAGCTGTTCTTGGTCGACGTCTATCACCATCTCACAAGCTAGACATTCGATATCCTGCATCTGAACAGCTCACAAGACACCTACAGACCGTACGCAACTACCCATTAACTTGTAGCATCGAGAACCGCCCAGCATGGTGCGTTCCCTCCATGCGATCACCTACTCTCGCACTCACCGAGCTGATGCCATCCTTTCCTATCAACAGTCGATCATGGAGGCCAATGGAGGCTCGGTCGTCGCGATGGCAGGCAAGAACTGCGTCGCGATCGCGTGTGATCTCCGGTATGTCCAGCTGCCTGCTCGTACAGGCCAGTACTAACGACATCCACTCTAGACTCGGGAACCAAGCGGTCGGGATCGCACACAACTTTGAAAAGGTCTTTCCAGTCAACGACAAGCTGTTCTACGGCCTTCCAGGTCTCGCGACCGACGTGTACACCCTGTTCGTCGACCCGTCATCTCCATTCATCGCAGCACTGACCCACCACCTAGCCGCGAACGCCTTCGCTTCCGCGTCAACATGTACCGGATGAAGGAAGAACGCGAAATCACGCCCTCGACATTCACGCATCTCCTCTCGAGTACGCTGTACGAGAAGCGGTAGGTCGCGCCTGGCCCGAACCCCTCGGGATGCGATGCTGATCCAAGGTATAGGTTTGGCCCCTACTTTCTCGAACCAGTCATTGCGGGCTTGACGACGCCGACGGCTGCGGATCCAGTTGCGAGGCCGTTCATCTCGACGCTGGACACGATTGGGTGAGTGGGCGTCTGTTTGGAGCTCGGGTGTGGCCGTGCATGATTGCAAAGGTTGTTGCACGCACACTACGATAGCCCGGAGCTGGCGGCAAGCTCTTTGCTGTGACGAAGTGCTGCGTAAGCGTGTCAACAACGGCCACGAGCCTGTTACTGAGCCGCTCTGTGCATCAGCCTGTCCTGCCTTCCTGCCCCTTTCTCTTCCGTCCACATCCAGAGCTGACGCCCCAGGTGCATCACCGAGCCGAAAGACTTTGCCGTCGCCGGTACGGCCCAAGACAAGCTGTACGGTTGCGCCGAGGGCCTGTGGGAAGAAAACCTCGAGCCCGAAGACCTGTTCGAGACCATCTCGCAGACACTGCTGAATGCCGTCGACCGTGATGCGCTATCGGGCTGGGGTGCCAAGGTGTGGATCATGTGAGTTCCTACGCGAGGGTGGGGCAAGAGCGTCACTGATGCGGCGTAGTACGAACGAAAAGGTGATTGAGAGGACGTTGCGTGCGCGGATGGACTAGCCGGATCGCACACTAGACACAATGTACATCCTTGTCATACGGGCTACACGACACTCTTGTTATACACAATCAGCCACATGCTCAGTCGAGACTGACGGCGTCAAAGTCGGACGCGTCGCTCTCGCTGCCACTCTCTTCCTCGGACTGATCGGCCGCAAACGGGTTGAGAGTGCGCAGAAAGTTTTCGGTCAGGCGCCGGCGCTCGACTTGGAGTTGGTGCGCTAGGTGTTCGCCAATGACCTAGGATCGTCAGCCGCTCACGTTGGAGATGAAGCCTTGTGCGGAGAGCGAGACAATGACGTACCCTGCGCATGGACGACTGGCCCGGGCGATAAGGTCGATTGAAAGGCGGCTTGAGCTGATCGAAAAAAGCCTCCATCTCGTCGTAGTATCCCGGTCCAAGCCCTCTTGCGAACTGCAGTGTCAGCTACTGTGCTGGGATCCAGGCCAGTGCCGACTTTGCAGTTATCCGACCCCGTGCCGATCGACGACCCGGCTGGGCTTCTACGCGCTTGCATCAGCGCCGTGCCACGCAAGGTGGGGTACCTACAGATCGAGGTGGAGAACCCCGTGCCGCGCTACCTTGTTGGCGTCGTCGAACCGCCGGAGGCCGCTTGCAGTCGATGGCGTCTCGACGTCAATACGAGTGAGCGAGAGGAGCTCGAGAGCGCTGTTGGGGGTTCCGGGGATCGGGATCCGGAACCGGTTGTACAGCCAGCGGATCCAGTCGGGGCGTTGGTGGAGTTTGAGGATGTAGTCTGAGACACTGTTAGCGTGTGTTGCGAGGGCAGCGATGCGCGCAGATGGTAGACGCGGCGGAAGCAGCGCAGCGGCATTGTGAAGCTTTGATGGTCACGAGGGTTCTCGTCGGACAAGTGTACAACGCGTAGGAGATGGACGTTTCAGCTGGCGCCGCTCTCACCGGCCAGCGCACCAGCTTTCAGTCACACGCATCACACTGATCCAGAGCACCGAGAGAGCCACTCACCGCAGCCAAACCTCTTTTCCGTCCTCGCATGCTTCATGACACTCTCTGCAAACAGCCAAACGGTCTCGTACGGGAACATGGGCCCGTGTACATTGAGGTACTCGTGCATCGTGACGGCCGCGGCCCTCCTGACGCCCAGCAGGAGACAGTTGGATTCAGCGACGCCATATTTGTCATAGTGCGCTTTGTAGCCTTCCGACTGGTTGTCCCACGCGTGCTCCATGACGTGCGCGATCAGGACCGCGACGAGCTCAAACGGGCGCCGTCGACGGCGAAGACCGTTCAGTGCGCACACGAGGTCCATCGTCTCGTCTGAAGGTTCGACAACGCTCACGACCATGATCTGCGTCGGTTTCCTGCGCGTCCTGGTGCTGTTGCTGGGATCGGCGGGGAAGACTGGCGTGGGCGTGAACAGGAGCGCGGTCGAGGGCGTACCGGGCGTTTGAGCGAGGTCGGGCGTGTCCTCGAGTTCTGGGATCGGCGAGAGCTTGGCGCGCGGCGTCGGCTCGCCCGACGGCACTGTCTGTGCGGCAGCGCGTTTCGCCTTGTTCTTCTTGTTCTTCTTGCCCATGGTTTGTGCAGGCCGAGCTTGCGGCTGCGATCACGGCGGTTCGTCAGTGGGTCTGGCTCGGCGGCAGTCAGCAATGTGCACCTGATGTCAGTGAAGCTTGGGATGTCTATGAGCGCGAGAGGCAGGATCAAGTCGTGTGCGACTGATGGCGGTGGCGACTGAACAGCAAAAGATCGGATTCCAATCTCGACTGGCGTTTCCCACTTTTTCACCGTGGCACCGCACTTGGCTATGCTCTCCTCGCCGCTTTTCTTCTCCCAGTCGCTGCCCATACCTCGCCTGCGCTCCATGTACGCATTGCCACCCAACCGGTGCCGATTACACCCTATAGACCCGTCATCGCGCTTGGCCGTGTCCGTATATAAAAAAAACCGTTTCGGGCTTTCCACCAGCTTCCACACTTTTTCCGCCACTCGCTCTCAAAAGTTGGTCACTGTTCAACCGGGCATCCACCTTGCTACCACCACCACCATCCCACAATGTTCTCCGTCGCTCGCTCCATGCGCGCCTCGCGCTCCAGCCCGCTCCGCAACGTCGCCGTCAGTCTGGCCCGCTCGATCGAGAACGCGAGCTGACTTTTTCACAGCGGGCATCGCCATCGCTTGCGCGGTCGATGAACTCCAAGGTCTCGGGCCCTGTCATCGGGTGGGTGCGAGCAACGAGCTTGGGACGGAGCTGACGATCGCAGTATCGATCTCGGAACAACCAACTCGTGCTCGGCCATCTACGAGTCGGGTGTCGGCAAGGTCATCGAGTCGGCCGAGGGTGCGCGCACGACCCCATCCGTCGTTGCGTTCACCAAGGACGGTGAGCGTCTGGTCGGTCAACCGGCCAAGCGTCAATCGACCATCAACCCGGAAAACACCCTGTTCGCGACCAAGCGTTTGATCGGCCGCAAGTTCAAGGACGCCGAGGTTCAAAACGATATCACCAACGTTCCGTTCAAGATTGTCGCCCACACCAACGGCGATGCGTGGGTCGAGGCTCGGGGACAAAAGTACTCGCCGAGCCAGATTGGCGCTTTTGTCGTTGGCAAGCTCAAGGACAATGCCTCGGCTTACCTCGGCAAGCCCGTCAAGCACGCCGTCATCACCGTCCCGGCCTACTTTAACGACTCGCAGCGTCAGGCGACCAAGGACGCCGGAACCGTTGCCGGTCTCGACGTTTTGCGTGTCATCAACGAGCCTACGGCCGCCGCGCTCGCATACGGTCTCGACAAGACCGACTCGTCGGTCATTGCCGTCTACGATCTCGGCGGCGGCACGTTTGATGTCTCGGTGCTCGAGATGCAAAAGGGCGTGTTCGAGGTCAAGTCGACCAATGGTGACACCCACCTCGGCGGCGAGGACTTTGACATTGTCCTCGTCAACCACTTGCTGGCAGAGTTTAAAAAGGAGACGGGCGTCGACGTCTCCAAGGACCGCATGGCCATCCAGCGGATCCGCGAGGCCGCCGAGCGCGCCAAGATTGAGCTCTCGTCGACGGCCCAGACCGACATTTCGCTCCCGTACATTACCGCGACCGCCGACGGGCCCAAGCACATCAACACGACGCTCTCGCGTGCCAAGTTCGAGGGCCTGGTCAAGTCGCTCGTCGACCGCACCATTGAGCCTTGCAAAAAGGCGCTCAAGGACGCCAACGTCAAGCCCAACGAGATCAACGACGTCATCCTCGTTGGCGGCATGAGCCGCATGCCAAAGGTCGTCGAGACCGTCAAGGGTCTGTTCGGCCGTGAGCCCAGCAAGGGTGTCAACCCCGACGAGGCTGTTGCTATCGGTGCCGCCATCCAGGCCGGTGTCTTGGCCGGCAACGTGACCGACATCCTCCTGCTTGATGTTACTCCTGTACGTCTTTCATAACGCACACTACGCTCGCTAACGCTCGCAGCTCTCACTCGGTATCGAGACCCTTGGCGGCGTCTTCACCCGTCTCATCAACCGCAACACGACCATCCCGACCAAAAAGTCGCAAACGTTTTCAACCGCCGCCGACGGTCAATCGGCCATCCAGGTCAAGGTCTACCAGGGTGAACGCGAGCTCGTCCGCGACAACAAGCTCTTGGGCGACTTTAACCTCACCGGTCTCCCGCCAGCGCCCAAGGGTGTTCCCCAGATCCAGATTACGTTTGACATTGATGGTACGTCGTGAAGGGTGGTATCGTGACAGTGCTGATGTGCCCGATAGCCGATGGTATCGTCAACGTCTCGGCCATTGACAAGGCTTCCAACAAGGAGACGAGCTTGACTATCGCGTCGTCGTCGGGCCTTTCGTCGCAGGAGATTGAGGCTATGATTGAGTACGTGCTGCCCGGGCTCTTTTTCGACTTTGCGTGACTCACTTTCTTCCAGAGAGTCTGAGCGCAACGCCGTGGCTGACCGGGCACGTCGCGAGACTATTGAGCAAGCCAACAAGGCCGAGTCGGTCGTGGCTGACACTGAAAAATGTACGTAACTCGGGAAGACTTGCTTTCGAGATGTTGACAAGTCTTTCAGCAATGTCCGAGTTTGAGTCTCAACTTGATGCCACCGAGCGCGACAACGTGAAGAAGCTTCTTGGAGAGCTGCGCGAAATCGCTGCCAAGGGTGCTGCCGGCGACGCCGACGTGACCGCTGAGGACATCCGAGTCAAGCTCGACGCTGCTCAACAGGCTTCCCTTGGTCTTTTCAAGAAGGTGATTCTCTGCTGCGCCCATGTCGTTTTCACAAGCTGACATTGAGCCAGGTCTACGAGAAGCGGGCCGCCGAGGGCAAGACCGAGGAACCAGCCGCTGAGGAGAGCGCCGACAAGACGGAAAAGAAGGACTGAACACGTTCTGCGGAATGGCGTCAGCGCAGCCGCTGACGCGCACGGTTCCCCCTTTGTCACATTGCATGGTGGTTGCGGTGTCTGTTTTGCATAGCTATTATTGTACAACAATGAATCTCTGCTCCAGTGGTTTCGTGGACTGACATGACGGTAGTGCTGCCAACAAAGCGCAGCACTATGTTACCTAGGCCCGTCAAATGTACGTGCCTACTACAAATAGAGGGTCTTGGGCACGACATTGCCGGGTATCATCTCGTATGATCGTTATCATCTCGTATGCATAATTATCTACAGCTACTTGAGGATCTGTCGATGGGGCTGGGCGAACGCAGAGCGGCGGGCAGGTCATGCATCCGAGTCGATGACGACGACGGGGCGCTGGTAGCATGTGGCAGCGACACAGCCCAGGTCCGGTAGCGTCAACCAATGCGAGCTCTCGCACAACGAATCGAAGCAGTTCAACCTGCTCCTGAGCGCGTTGAGCTGTCTTGATCCAAACTGTTTCGCGTAGAGGCTCGAGTTGACAGTGAGTTCCCGAAGCACGTCGCTCCGGACATGAAGCCAGGCTTCGGCGTCGCCGTAGATATGATAGGCTATGGCGTGGTGTAGGCGACGGCAGCCATGGCCAGAGCGTCGTCGGTGCGCGCTAGCGATGTGGGAGGACATGCCTTTGACCAGTTTCAAGGGCGAGCCAAGTAGGGCCTACCCCTTTCTGGTTTGACACTTGCGGCGACGTACAAATAGTCTGACGATTCCTGTCTCGTGTTGAGCGACAAAGTCTTGCTACGACCGGGCGCACGCCAAGATCGATTGCTGGCAGTGACAACATTCAGAGCGGGTCAGAAACAGCACACGGTCAGATCACGGACAGCCCAACATGGCCTCCCTCGCCGAGACGTGGTGGCAAGCTATCCAGGACGCAGGCCCCGACCCCACCATAGCCAACGATATCCGGGGCTGCCTGGATACCCGGCCGGACTGGCGCAGCGAGACGTTGCGGCTCGCTTTTGACGAGTGCGGGATGAACCCCATCATGAACGCTCGGGACGCGAATGAGGCCGTGCGTTGGAGGCCGTGCACCGCGTTGTGCTGATCCTGCGCAGTGTAAAGTGCTCCGTACGACGTTTGTCAACGTGGTAAAGCAGCATTTTGAGACAAATCCGCCAATGCCCAGCGTCAGGCCACCGCGTGGACCACCCGAGCCGTCTTCGTTCTGCCATGTCTTCGAACCTCGAAATGGCACGTTAGTCTACGTTGGAATCCAAGATGTAGGGCCTATTGGTGCGTCCCTATTGAGCTGAACACATGGACTAATGTCGATTCTAAAGCAAGCTCCACGACGTCAGCCTCGGCGAATACGGCTTCTCAATCCCGCTCTCGCGACCGACGAGCGGCGATGCTCTGGCGTGTCGGTATAGGCATACGATCGACCTGGGTGCTGACAATCTCAGATCATCGATATGGCATCTGTTATGGCTGCCTACATCTCTCTCATTCGTCTAGGTCAACTGTCAATATCCGAGGTAAAGCGTTCGGCGTATGGAGAAAGCGTCCGCAGCGAGCTCCGGCAGTTCGTCGTGGCGTGTGCAGGCTACAGTACGTAGCCCTCTATTGAGCTACTGCAGCTTACTTGCGGGCCTAGTCGCACTCGGCGGTAAATCTACGGCCAAGCTTAAGAGCATTGACCCATCCACAACTCTCGGTGTGCTTGTCACCAGCGCAACCGGCCTGCGGCACCTGCTATCGACCTCTTTACTCATGAAGGCAATCACCGCCGACCCACTGGACATGGACCGCGAGGCCGTCGTGCCGGCCATTGCATTTCTAGTTTCCCGACACTTTGGCGTGGCTCTCAACGACGAGACGGCAAGTCTTGCTTAACGCAACCATCCAATGACGCCTTCAGATTGCCGCGGCCGAACGGCACTATGCCGAGGTGGAACAGCCCGAACAAGACTTGAGAGCACTGTTGACGGGCGAGCCAAGGTCTGCTATCCTGCACATTGTGAGTGAAGTCTAACTGGCGCTGCCTGACTCGGGATAGCGCGACAGCATCCTGGCCGTCGAGACTCCCTCTCCAGTGACACAAGAGCGAGACGCTGGAAACGTGGCCATGTCCTCGGTCGAAAGGTCTCAGGACATTGTTCCACGACAGGACCGGACAGAGCGCGTGCGGACCGAGGAGAGCCCGCAGGTTGGCAAGGTCGATCGTGTGAGTTGCCTAGGACCTGCTTTTGCCAAGCAGCTGATACCAATCAGTACATGGACGCGCTTGACACCATGTTGGCTTTGCTCGCCGTCATCCATGCCCCCGATGCGACCACCGAAATGGTCAACCGGTCGGAAGAGGCAGCCAGATGCTATCGCGCGCTAGACGCCGTACTCGAAGGTGGGTCTGGGGCACCTGAATGGTTGTTGATCAATGGCAGGCCCCAACAGTGCGCATGCGGCAAACCCACCCATTCGCAAAGTGTCCTGGGACCCTCTGTGCACCGCCAAGGGTGTCACGTATGCGCTCCACACTCTCAGCTACGCCTATTATCACGCGCACCTCGATCCTGCATCGCCCTCTGGGGGTGTGTGAGAGCCTCGTCTAGAGAGGACGATGGCCCGAGGGGGCGAGGCGGGATCGACCCAGCGATCCACCTCGGAAAGCGGGACTCGAGATCCCGCGATGCGGGAGGCGGGGTTCCGCACTACGAAGGCTCTGGAGGATTGACGAGAGAGAATAGGTAGAACACTAAGATATTCTAGCGATGTAGATACAACAAGAGGCCGAGAGAAAGAAGGGCGCGCGCAGGCGCGGCCGCACCGCCGCAGCGCACAGACAGTGGTGCGATAGCACCAGTGGCACCTTCGAGCGCGCGAGGCGGTCAGCTCGGCACCTGGCAACGCCGCAGGCGTGACAGGGTGACATCGAGATGAGCCCGGCAGCTTGAGCAGTCTCGTTACAGGACACTGGGGCAACCCATTGGTGTCGGTGCTTGCTATGTCGTATGCATTCGTGCTTGAACAAAGCCAATCGAATAGACCGCTCACAGGTTGGGAGGCACCGTTAGCAACATGCTAGCTGCTTGCTAGCCGCGACCGTCTTTTCGTTGGTGACTCACAAAATCGACCTAGTCATCCGATTCACCGTCCACATTGTCGGCTCGAGCGTAAACCGCCGTCCTCGCCTTCTCTCTCGTTTCTTTACCTACGTTCTGACTCGGCCGCCCCGAGTTGCTTGAGAGCCTTTCCTGCGCGGGGCATCACGTGCCTGCTAAACGTAATCGAGTTTCCAACTTGTCAGCACTTTCAGCTCGCACTTTATACTATCATCATGCATCTACCACCGCTGCTGGAGCTCAACAATGCCCTCAAGATCGTAGAGGATGTCGAAACGTGCCAAATGGTCGCAGCAACGGCAGAAAACGATGCAGCGTGGCTCGTGCAAAACCTCGATAAGCGGTGTGTGCGGCGTCCGTTCTTGACGGGGCTGACTTTTGTGGTTAGGATACAGTATGCGACGCAAACGAGCAGCACCTGGATCTTGCTGGGAGATCTATGGCAGTGTCTAGCCGACTCTTTTGATGGACGGCGGACCGGAGTGTCCGAGAGCGAGCGATGCGCACTGGCGTTGGGACTTGCACGGGTCCAACGAAACCTGATTGCCGGCATTGGAGAGCATCAACAGGCGCTGGCGTGAGCTCTACACTTCTTGTGCTCACTCGATCGCGGTACTGATCCCGCAGTCCGGCCGAACCCGCCATCCGCAAGCTCATCTACCACCTGACCGCGTTCTTCCGGATCGAAGACGAGGCCTGTACGTCCCTCTACCGCCCTGAGGGATCAAGCTGACAACAAGTCACAGACTATTCACTACATCGCGCCATGACGCAGCTGCTCTCAAACCTCATCTCTCCCGTCTCTGCAACCGAAGATACCATCCTCCAGTACACGCTCCCGATCTACCTAAGCGGGAACCGGGAAGACGATATCATCATGTGAGTGAGAGACTCGACCTCTGGCAGTGATAGTGGCATCAGTTGACTCCGTAGCCGCCTGTTGGACTCGCTGGACGCCGGGACGAACCTCGCGGTGCTACGACTGCTCAATAATGCGGTGCGAGGCAGCGCAAGCAGGCTGTCAGTACTCAACACGCTACGCTGTTCGTTGCTGACAAGGTGAAGCGAGTCGATCACAGCGTCCAATGTTGGACTGGGATGGCTGAAACGGATCCTGGGCAAGATGGACGACTGGCTTGACGCTGACGAGTTTGCCAAGTGCTTTGAAGCGGGGTCAGTGCTATACGTTCGATTACGACGTAAGGAGGCTGAGCCGATACAGGACCATGTTGTTCACAGAAATCATCGAGGCAGAGTTGCACGCGGAGCTGTACACGGCGCTTGCCAGGTCCGTCATCCCTCACAACCACCCTCGCCCTGGCGCTGACGCTTAGACCCAACGGCAGCCCCGACGAAGCCCTTACCCCGCACCAGACGACGCTTCTCAAAGTCCTCGACGCGCATCACCTCTCCCTCCCCTCTTCATCAACCAACGCCTTCCTCCTCCCCCTCTTCTCCGATCTGGCACACTACACGCACGCTAGCACCGCGAGCGGGATCGACGACGCAAGACTGCCAAAAGTCTTCGAGGGTTTGGTCTTGGTAACAGAGTGCTTGGCAGGGATAGCGTTGCGCGCTGGAGAGGTGGATGGGGTCGCGAGGGGGTTGTTGGTGGAGATCAAGGCGGGAGGGATGGTCGAAGGTATCGTTGGTACGTCGACTTTATGTGTCAAGTCTGTCCTTTGCCTGCGTGGGCTGCGACTTGGACGCATCTCGCTGGCATTCACGCTTACTACAGCATCACATGAACGTGACGTCTTCCACTCCTAGCAACACTCACTGACACCCCACAGCGCTCTTGCGCCAACTCGATCTCTTTATCCCAAGGGTCAAACCCGGCCTCAGCGCACCCAGCCCAGAGTCCCAGCCTGCGCTCATCGAGTTTCCCTATCTCAAACGAGATCTCGTCCGTCTCCTCGGCGTCTTGGCGTTCGAGGACCGCAGCGTTGGAGATCGGGTGAGAGCGGTCGGAGGTGTCGAGGTCGTCTTGGGACTGTGTGTGACGGATGAGAGGAACCCTTGTGAGTCACGGCTGTGCGACGATCCGAAGCAAGCCGTGCTGACATGTGCAGATCTCCGCGAGCACGCCCTGTTTGCCGTTCGTAACCTCATGTGGGAGAACGAAGCCAATCAAGCGGTTGTGCGCGAGATGGACCCGCTGGGCGTCGTTGGAGACAATGGCGAGCTGCTACCACTACCGGATAGCATGAAGAAGGCGCACAGATAGATCATGCACCGCTTGGAAGACAATCACGCTGACATGAGCATCATACATTAGACTCGTTATTGACAAGTGCACAAACGGACAACAGGACGAGGCGTCGCCCACGCGGTCATTACTTCTCCCAGTAATGGTCGATGAGCGCAAGCTGCTCGTGAGTTGCACCCAGGTCGTTCGCGACACCGAGACGGTAGGGGCGCGTGTTGCCGACGATGCGAGCCGATTCGTGGACGAGATCGCCTTGACTGAACATGATCATGCGCGGGTGGTCTAATCCCGACCTGAGCACGTCAGCGCAGTCTTCTCGTCGCCGCATCCCAACGTACCGGAGGATCTTCTTGACCGCGAGAACAGGACTGATAGTCTTCCGAGGTTTCAATGCCCCCACCCAAGGGAGTCGCTGGCGATGACGGGTTTCAATCGCCGTCAAAATCTCATTCACCGTGTTCGGTAGAGTGTCGGCTTGAGCGGCCATGCGGATCGTCGTCGTCGTGTCTTGAATCGCCTCAACCGTGACAGTGACGTCAACTGGGTAGGGTGGCAAGACGCCCATACGGACATGAAACTCAGTCGCCATCGCACGGGGTGGTGGAACGAGGATCGGTTTGCCGGCAAGGCGGCCGAACAGCATGTCAGTCCCGATGTACTCTGGGAGGAAGCGTAGGCCGAGATTCACGCTCTCGCGCATCATCCAGCGGAATCCAAAGTCGCCAAGGGCGGGCGTGACGTGTCTGATTTCCTTGGCGTACCTGTGGAGCGATCAGAGGTGAGATTGAACCCATCTCCGTACGTACAAGTCGCGGCGCGTGCCGATGAACCAGCAGCCTTTGTACATGGGGCTTGCAGAGAGGCTGCCGAGATGCCTGAGCAGTGTGTCAGTCATGGCAGCAAGATGAAAGACCTACAGTAAGTCGGTACCGAGGCCATGTTCATCCAGCGCCATGGCGTGCCGTACGTGGGTCGCGCGATCAATCGTCAAGGGCACTTGATAGCCCAGGTCAGGCACGTCCCAGACACCCAGCAAGTGGACGGGCGCAAAGTCGTGACGCATGTGTTGCGCTTGAAACTGGCGCAGGCGCTGAGTGTCTCGAGGTGACGCCGGGGCGCCAGATCTCGATTGTCGACGGTAGAGCGACCACGCCCTGAGAGGTGAACGGCGGTCAAACTAGACGGTTAGCAACTGACTGAAGCACAAGCTCGCGATCTTCATCTTGTCCCAGATCTCCGGCTACATAGCGTGGGTCGCTCTCTGGCATGTCTCGCGGAGACAAGAGACCGACCTAAGCCAGTTGCCGACTTGTGAGCAACGACCTGGAACCAAACGACACACTCGCCAATGAGAGCATGGATGTAAGAACGCAAGCGGCATAGGCGCCACCGCCTTCTCCAAAGATGCTCAAACGGTCACCTGGTCTGCAGAGTCGTTAGCACCGCCACTTTGCAATCATGGGACCCACCGATACACGTCTCTCACAAACGCATACGAGTGCGAGACGAGATCACGAAGTTGCCGCATGCTTCGTGGCTTCAGTGTTGTCGTTGGAACCCGTCGTCTCACCTTTTGATCGAGTCTGCCTTGTCAACGTGGGTTCCCTATGGACCACTCGGACTCACGGTTGAATAGGGGAATTCCGACCTGATGTGCGCCGCGGTCGACCAATGCCACCATTGTCAAGGCGACAGCATCGTCAAACAAGCCAAATTCGGTAAAGCCGAAGGCAAGGTTGCGCGTTGGGAACAAGTCGCATCCGTCGGGTGGGAACAGCGGCGCCTGGACCTGAGCCTACGTCAGGCTCGCAACCGGTTGACTCGACAGTCGACTCACATCAGGTTCGGAACCACCGGAAGACTTGACGGGCTCGTACGGCCAGATGGCGGCTGACCAGTGGCGAGATTTGATGTGCATGGTCGTTGATAGTCGTCGACATTGTTAACCGACATCTTCATTCCAACCGCGCACATTCACCGTGGCACTTTGCTCCGCCCATGGGTGGGCTGCTCTCCGATGCGCTCGGGGACGCGCCGTGAGTGACACCCGAGATCGTGCGAAAGATGAAGCAGTCGGATCAATGCTGCCGCACGGCGCACGTTGGATACTTGTTCGGGCGCAGCCTGTGCCACCGAGCGGCTTCTGTCAGAGGCCTCTGTGTGTCGGCTCGGCTCGCACTGGCACAAACGACAGGCGGGAGATCGTATCCAGGCGAGGCTTGTAGGAACACTAGAGATTTCCGCCTTTGTGCCACACGGATTGTCAGGATCGGACGGATGCGCCTCGTCGATCCTTGAGTACGCTTCACTGCTTCCTAGACCACCAAAGGTGCATGCGATGCATCGGATACAGTGGGCTACCGCATGACAAGCCCGCACGATGCGCAAAGGAGGGTTGCGGGCGCGGAAACTGACCGTCCTTCCTTCGATCGATTGAGATGTCACTCGCGTTGTCGCTTGCACAGTCTAGTCCAAGGATGCGAGCCGAATGGCAGCAGGACAGCCTGCTTGCCTGATGCTCGCATCATCCAGAGAAAGACGGCGGGACTGTCTCGACTGCTGCTAGCCAGTCGCTCCGGTCTGGCTGGACGCCGCGACGTCGTCTGGCAAGCTGCCCACTTGCGGTTCAGCACACCAAGGCTACCTACATCGGTCAACAGCGAGTCGCAGTCAACCGACTGTACCGAGCAGAGGGCGTTCGGACGGTGCACACTCGGGGTGCTTCAAGACCACGGCGGCAGATGCACTGCTGGCGCTCACACGACCAACCCAGCTTGGATCTCAGAGTACACACATACATGAGATGAGTGCTGGCCCTCGACCACGACGGGCGACAGTCGACCGGTCATCTCGGCACCTGCTCGTGCTGCTCAACGGAACGGGCAACCACCTGTCGGACGACACGCCAACGTCGTCCGACTGCACAACATGGTAGACACCAACGCGCCCGGCGTTGATGTCTGCGATGTCAATGGGCTACGCTCTGCACGTAACTAGCCCAAGCACAGCATCGGGACTGGCCATCTCGATGCGGCTGCCAGCCCACTCAAGGCAGCCCGGACCAAGGTCCAGTCCGTCGCCAGCAAGTGGGACATGGCTCGTGACAGGTCCGTGCAATCCTCATGGCACCGTAGAGACGAGGCTGACTCTGCTACTTCAGTACAATGATCGATCGGATCATGTGTGCTTACAAGTGGCTCGTGAACAGATACCAGTCAGTAGCTCCAAGTGATCAGCTCACCACTGAGACCTCGACAGACATGGCGACCTTATCCACGTTTGGGGTTTCTCCAGGAGGTCCTACCAGGGCATGGTGCTGAACGCTTTGATCAAGCACGTAAGTGTCACTGTGCGGGTAACCAGAACGTATCACGAGCTAACGTGGGATGAGCAGGTCGGTATCCTGCGCCCAGGCTATGTACAAGGGCAGCTTGTCCTGGTACGTTTGTCACGGTGGCTGACGTCTATTCCTATGCCTTGACTGAGGATCTGATAGGGTCGTCGCGGTGACGGAGCTGCAGCTCAAGGCGGCATCCAGCACGGAGGTGCCGCGTGGAAGAACTTGTCTGTTGTGCGTAGAGCCCTTGCACTATACGCCAGCAGAGCTGACACGCAGTCAGCCACTTGATCGGACTGCGCAACCGCAAGCTGTCGCCAAGCCAACCCGGCACGCCGTGGCCCTCGACGAGCGTCGCGGCCTCTTTGGACTCGTAGACGTCAATCGTCACCGGGCTGTGACGTAGAGGTGTGCGCGTTCGTATGTACGTCTTCCCTCTCGCCTGACTATCCATAAATCGCACACTGTATCACCCTACTGTGGGATGTACGCCATGCGACGACATGACATAGTGCTGTCGTTGTGAGCCCTGACACAACAATACTGAAAGTGATCGTGTTCTCTCGGAATCCCTCTGACATTGTAGTATACATGTGCTCAGTGTACAACCTGTGCCCGAGTCCAGACCTGTACCCCGCCTCTACGCTTCTCCTCATCCTGCAGCACGTCGAACCCGTTCCAACCCGCCCACACTGGCGCATAGCCTGCGCGCCGCACCGCGTCGTGGACGCCTGGGCGGTCCAGGAGCTCCCCGAACATGAGGAGGTGCGATGCGTTGGCGTTGGCTGGGAGATGGACGGTAATAAACGTCGTGGGTGACGCGTAAAAGTCGTCTTGTTGTGTTACGTGGTGATTGCTGTCGGGCCTGTCTGGCGTCAGTCGAGAGCTGCCAGATGAGAGGAGAAGGAAGAGACATACCCTAATGGCGGCTCGCACGTCAAGAACCACGATCGCTGAGCCAGCGCCCCATTGTGCAGATGCGACATCCAAGGCGTCGAGTGGCACGGCATGAGTTCGACCACCCCCGTCACATCCCTCTGCGTGCGCAACCACTCGATAGCTGAAACCTGAGCTCGGCCGTGAAAGGCGCCGAGGTAGATTGCGGGCACGATTGGCGCCAAGAGAAGGCACCAGAATGGACGACGGTTGATCCGGATATAGCAGCGTGCGGCTGTACGCGGGCAGGCTAACGCACCGGATGGGACGGTGGTGAAGGTTGAGACGAGGTGGTATGCGGCGAAGAGGAGGAGGATGGGGAGTAGAGGGTGGAGGAAGCGCCATTCGGCGTGCGGGAGGAGAGACCAACCTGCGATAGTCCAGACCAAGGCTTGTGCGAGGGTCGTGAGGGCGGGTGGGGGAGGGCTGGTGCTGGATGGGACTAGCGCTTTGTAGAGACCTTGATGAGCGAAGAGGTACGAGGTTGTGAGAAGGATGGGCAGCGTTTGGATCAGGTGGTATAGCGGTGAAGTGGCGCCGTAAAAGGTCGAGATGGAGAGGTATAGGTTTTGGTATAGGAATGTGAGGGGCGGGATGAGGATCCGGCCGGTGACGGTGTAGTCGACTGCAGTCGACGCCAGTATCACAGTAGCCCTGAACAGGTCAGCATCCCGCTCAGCTGACATCGACGCACCCAACGAGCGCAACGACAGAGCCAAGCTTGAAAGCTTCATACACAGCAGCAAACGGCGTTCGTGATCTGACCCGTCGGTAAAGCAGCTCGAGGCCGAGGTATGACCACAAGATGACATTCGTCGGGCGCAGACAGAACGCGATTGCCGAGAGCGCCAACGACAATGCTAGGTTGTCATGATGCCTGTGTTTTTATCAGCCGCCATGCGACGCGTTGAGACGTACACTGGCTGCCATGCGCCTGGGATATCATCGTCAAAGCGCGTAATGTCGATCGATGCGGCCTGCGGGGAGATCTGATGCCCAGCGTCGACCTGCGGATTGGGCTTCGACGGTTCGTTCACTCTCCCGTCTGGCGTAGCTGATGATTTCGACTTGGGTGGGAGCAAGGCCGGTGGTAAGGGCCAGTAGTACAGGCCCATGACGGTCAAGAGCGTCTCAACACTAGTACCCGCTGCTCGCGGCAGGGCGTGGGCGTTGAACAGCGATGTGAGGGAAAGGAAGAGCTGTCAATGTCAGCCGAGTGACACATCTCAGCGTACAGAACCTACCGTAGCAGGTGCAGCACCGTGGCCCAGCGTCTTGGAAGCGAGCAGATAAGTGTAGTAGTCTGTCATTGCGGCCATGATGACGCTGATCACGCGAGGGACGAGGATCTAAGCTATCAGTCTCGGTCCCCACCGTACTCGGCGGTAACCCACCAGCAGCCGCGTATCATCCAGCCCGAGCCGTTGCAGGACCCAATAAGGCCCAGCAAACACCAATGGCCAAGCCCACGCTCGCATCCTTCCGCCCTGCAGCCAACTGATCTCATGTCCCGCGACGACCGGCAGATCGCGCCATTCCCAGGAGAGGTAGCCGGAGCCATACACGAGCCAGTGGGCAGGCTCGAGCGCTTGGAAGAACTCGTCTGGCTGGAAGTAGGTCTGGGAAAGTAGGCTGAGAGACCGGACGGCGAGAGCGATGTAGAATGGTGAGCGGCGGGTCATGCCGCGTACAATGTGCTCTATGGATCAGCTGGAATGGTTTACTCGGTTGCGAGAGGCTGAACGAGTGGACCAACAGAGGTGGAGAGCAACACAATGTTGGGATCCCATAGTGCTTGTCCCCGCAGACAACTACGAGAACTCCTAGCACACCGCTAGCAACCGCCCGTGCTAGTCACATCGCCATGCATCATCGTCGCCCTACCGACTCATCAACATCCTCACATTCGGAGGCAGCAAGCGCTCTGCGTCTGCACGACTCATCTTCCTCAACGCGGCCAACGGGTAAAACTTGCACAAACCCAAAATCTCCAGCCGGAGCTTCAGCAGCGCCTCGTCTTCTTTACCCGCCGCGCTAGAGTCGCGGCGCGGGCGTTTCCCCAGCCGCTGGATCTCTGCCGCGACGTGGTTCAACCCGTTCGGGATACCTTGTTTTGCGCCGACGCCGACGTGCTCGAAATCGGACGGCGCGCGGAGGAGGGCGGCAATCTCGAGACCTGGAGGCGGGTAGGCGATCTTGCGGAGCGCGAGCAGGGACGGTAGGTTTTCCACAATCGGCCCGAGGGCCATGTCGTCGACTGTCGCCAGTGAGGGCGGGCCGTGGCGCAGCGCTCGCAGCGTGTCATTGACGAGTCTGCGTGGGCCAGCGTCGATCCAGCCGTCACGCCAGCGCGTCTTGACGTATTCCTCGAGCGGTACGCCGAGTCCCGATCCCTTGTCCTTGACACTGTCCGCTGCACCCTTGACAAAGCCGTCGATACTGCGGAGATATGCTTCCCCCTTGATCCCGCCGGCACAGACGCGCGCCAACCAGTGCTTTGCGTCGGGCGCGCGCGCATCGTCATAGATCGAATACCGTTTCGGCTCGGTCGCCGGTTCCGGTCGCAAATGCTTGCTCAGAGCCGGGAGCAGCTGAGCGTCGGTCGCGACCGCGTGGTCAGACTCATGGAACGGTCGCTGGGAGCCCGGGATCGCGAGCTTGTCCGCTAGCGACGGGTAGGCGCCGAAATCGGTATGCTCGAGTTTGCGTTTCGGCAGAGGTGGAGGCGGGGGCGGGACTGAGCCTGGGAGCGGCGGTTGGCCGGTTGAGCCGCCCGGTGGTTCGGGTTGGTACGCGTCCCAGCCTCCGTTCCGGGCCACCTGCGGCCAGTCGATGACTTGGACGCCATCGGTATACGGTGGGATCGAGGCGCGCTGAACCTCGCGCAACAATTGCAGCGCATCGTCCTGTTCGCCCAAGTCGCGCGAACCATCCAACGCCCACTCGCGCCACTTGCCGACCCATCTCTCCCGTGCCCGAGCCTGCCGTCGGGAACGCACGACCTTGCCGCCGGTCAGGTGCCAGCCTACGGCGGCGGCTTGCGCTGAACCAGGAGGGAACGAGAGCATCTCTTCGGGGATATAGTGCGTTGGTGGGACCTGTTGCGCTGCGCTCATGCTCGGACCATCTTCGATCCCGGCCGTCAGCCCGCGCTGCGAGCCACCAGGCTGGGACAAGACTGATCCCGCACGGGTCGAGTGACCCCGTTCAACCGGGGCGTCGAGCTCGGGCTCGGGCGTCGGACTAGGAGTGCGGACGAGCGGGGTCGCACGCTCGATATGCCTCTGAGCGTGCGCGAGCACCTTTGCAGCGGCGACATACGGGACCGAGTGTTCCGGGTTGAACGTCTGAGCGGCCGTGATCATCTTGTCGAGGTCGGTCGTGAAATCCGTCATGTGCCTGTACAGCCCGGCATCGGCTTTGGAAAGCATCGTCGAAGTGTCCATGGCGTTGGCTGCGCCGCCAATCTTGCCGAGGTAGTCGGGATACTCGACCGTGTCGACTGTTGCGCGTCAGTCTATGCTCGAGCGAACATGAGCACGGCACAAACCAGGCTCATAGAATAGTCCATACTACCGAGATGTCAGTGTTGCACCGAATCGACCGCTAGCACACCCACTTCATCCTTGCGCCTGATCTCGGCTACAATCTTGCGGACCCACTCGCTCAGCGGTTTCTTTGTCCTCGCCCAGTATTTCCGCTGGTACGGAAACTGCGGCGTGCCATCTGGCATCGATGCCGAAGCTGGGGTCCCGACATCGCCATCGATCGGTTCGAGCGGTGTCTCGGTCCCTTCAGACGGTGCGGTCGGTGTTGCCGCGGCTGGGGTCGGGTGAAGAGGGAGCGGGGTCGATGGCGCTGGTGCTGGCTCGACTGGTGCAGCCGAGAGAGGTGGTGGGAGCACAACGACGGCCTTGGCCTTGCCTTTGCCCTTGATATCGTCGCTGGCCGCAGTCGTGATTGGCTTTGCCTTTGCTTTCGACTTGCTCTTTGGCGTGTGCGTCTTTGTCGACAACGCCGAGGCCGGCAGCCTGATACTGACTTTGGGCACTGACGGTCCTGCGCCCGGCGTCGGCGTAGATGGACCTGCTACCGACGAGTCGTAGCCTGCCGGGCGCTTCAGCTTGATCTTTGGTGTCAAAGTCGGTGCTGGCGCGGGTGCCGGGCTCGCATTGGCAAAGTTGAGTCTGAGCTTGATGACCTGCTTTGGCGGTGGACGTTCTGGAACATCATCGTCTGATGCTGATGAGGATGCAGACGATGCCGAGGCTGGCATGGTGCGATCCCCCGCTCGAGTCGACTATATAGCGCAGGAGGAAAGCGAGCAAAGGGGGTTACCGTCGTCGACACTGCCACTATGAACGGCGCTGCAACCGGTCGACCAGCACACTGAGAGTCATTCCACTGCATGCATACGGTTGCTACTCGATCAAAGAGTAGACTCGCACAGCTCGGAGCGACAGACACGCAGGGATGCATGATGGAGACGGTTCCCTTGGTCGGACTCGATAGGCACGCGGCGCGCGACTAAACAGGTTGTCGCACTGCTATATGAGGTCTCCACCAATTAGGCCCGCCGCTGGACGTGACATCCGAGGAAGCAAGTTGTAACACGACGCTGCTCGCGCTCACTGATCTGATGATGTACAGTCAGCAGGGCCTGTCCAGCAGTGTCCAAGGCGAGTCGAACCCACCACGGGATCCTGCACTACCGTGGTATTGAAGAACTCGACATAATGACATGTGTCTGAGCCCACACGATACGTAATGCGATCGCTGTTTGATAACAAAGTTGAGATTCTTGTTGCGAGTTGTAGCGTATCGATAATCCTCTCGATCATCCCGTCTGCTCAGGATGGAGGCTCCTCACCGAGCTCACAGGCCAGCATCCGCAGGGAACAAGGCAGAGAAGAAAGACAAAGCAAAGGGGATCGACCGGTCCGGCGGTCAGAGCTTCAACCACAAGGTCCGTCTTGTACTTCACCAAGTTATGAACTGATCCCCGCAGGCATTCACATCAACCTCGTTCCGCAATGCCAACCTTCAAGCACGCCGGGCGGCTGAAAAGGACCAAAAGCGGCTACATGTCCCGCTCGTGAACCGGAACCCGGAAGAGAGAAAGGTGACGACGGCAAAGGGCAAAGGCATGGACGAGGGCGCTTTGCCGCCACCGCCGGTCATTGTTGCCATCGTTGGGCCGCCGGGAGTGAGTATCGAGCGCTGCTGCTTGAGCGAGCAGCTGGCGCGCCGTGCGTCAACTACCTGCTGACGCGCCCAGGTCGGCAAGACAACCTTGATGAAATCTCTCATCAAGCGGTTCACAAAGCACAACCTCAACGACATCCGCGGTCCCGTCACCTGCGTCAGCGGTCCGTTGGCGTTCTTGATTCCACTCGCCTGTTACTGATCATCACAGGCAAAACGCGCAGGCTCACATTCATCGAGTGCAACAACGACCTCAACGCCATGATTGATATCGGCAAGGTTGCGGATCTGGTCCTGCTCATGATCGACGGCAGTTTTGGGTTTGAAATGGTATCTACCCCCTGGTGCTCATACGACTCGCTCACGCGTATAGGAAACATTCGAATTCCTCAACATCCTGCAAGCGCACGGGTTCCCCAAAGTGATCGGGCTCTTGACCCACCTTGACCTGATCAAGAAACAAGCAACGCTCAAGGACACCAAGAAACAGCTCAAGCATCGGTTCTGGACCGAAATCTACCAAGGCGCAAAGCTCTTTCACCTCTCGGGCGTCCTCAACGGCCGCTACCCAGACACCGAGATCAACCTGCTCAGTCGGTTCATCAGCGTCATGAAGTTTCGACCGCTCGTGTTCCGCAACCAGCACCCGTACCTGCTTGCCGATCGGTTGACCGATCTCACACCCCGAGAGGCCGTCCGGCAGAACCCGAAAGTCGACCGCACAATCACTCTGTACGGCTACCTCCGCGGTCCAAACTTGCCCGCGCGCAACGCCAAAGTGCATATCCCCGGCGCGGGCGATCTCCAAGTCGTCAACGTCGAGCGCCTGGCCGACCCGTGCCCGCTCCCAACGCTAGAGAGCGAGCGCAGGCGCAAGATGGGCGAAAAGAACAAACTCGTGCATGCGCCGATGAGTGATGTCGGCGGTGTCATGTTTGACAAGGATGCCGTGTATGTCAACGTCCTTGGCAGCTTTACGCGCAAGCAGGATGGCGAAGAGGGCGAGGGTGGGTCTGCTGGAGGGTACGAGCTCGGCTGACAGCACAGACCAACCGCAAGGCGAGGGCGAACGCATGGTCATGGGCTTGCAAGACGCTCAAGAGACGCTGGCCGATCGGATCGCGAATTCAGACATCAAGCTGCTCGGGTCGTCGTCTGCGCCACTGCAGGTTCAGCAGCGGGAGCGTCGGCGCGCAGAGCCACGCTCTGGCGGGCCGATGCTTGGCCACGCAGACGACGAAGCGTACGAGCTCGATTCCGACGCCGAAGACGATCGCTCCGATATGTCTAACGAAGACGATGACGAGCCTGCGTTCACTCACGCAGACGAGGACGACGAACCAGCGGGCGATATCGCCTACGCCGACTCCGAGTCAGACAACGACCTCGATCTCGTCGCCGGGTTCGAACAGCCGGGCCACCGCCTCGACCTCGCCGACGGCGACGATTATTCCGTCGACGGCTCAGACGACGACGTGCCGCGCTGGAAACAAAACCTAGCTGTCCGCGCGGCGGAAAACTTTGCAAACCTGCAAGGCCGTCGACGTGATCTCATGTCGTTGATCTATGGTAGCCAGCTCTCGCCCGAGGAGATTGCAGCGGGCAAGACGAAACCGTCGTCCGAAGACGCCGAGAGCTCGCGCATGGCCCGCGGCGAGGACGAGGATGCCTTCTTCCGCGTCGCGCAGCAGACTGTGATGGCCGCTGGCGACGGCGATGGCGACCATGTCAAGGCGTATACTGACCCTGTTGCGCTAGAGGCGAAATGGGCCGAAGAGGACATGCTCGAGAGCCTGCGAGGTTGTTTCATCTCCGGCCCGATCGGCGGCGAGGACGGCGAGGCGTACGAGGAAGAGGGGGGCGACTTCGAAGATCTCGAAGCAGGCGACGACGCCGTGCCATATGTCGGCGTCAAGCCGGCTCAAGCAGTCGACCACGAAGCGGCGCGCGCAGCTGCCCTCGCAGCGAAAAAGGAGGCGCTCAAGCTCAAGTTCAACGAGCAGTACGATGACGACGACGAGGGTGAAAAGCTCGATTTCTACGACGAGCAAAAGGCGATCATGGCCCAGCAAAGGCAGCTTAACGAAGCGGAATTCGCCGGCTTGGACGCCGATGCTCGCGCCCAGATTGAGGGTTATCGATCCGGTTCCTATGTTCGTCTCGAGCTCACGGACATCCCGTGCGAGCTGGTCGAACACTTTGACCCGTCGTATCCCATCATTGTTGGCGGTCTGCTCGCGGCTGAAGAGCGCTTTGGCTACCTCACGGTCCGCATCAAGCGTCACCGATGGCACACTCGCACGCTGAAGACCAACAACCCGCTCATCTTCTCCCTCGGCTGGCGCCGGTTCCAGTCGATCCCAATCTATTCGCTCGACGACCACAGCATCCGGAATCGACTGCTCAAATACACGCCCGAGCACATGCACTGCTTTGCCACGTTTTACGGCCCGCTCTCGCTCCCGAACACGGGCTTTTGCGCTTTCAACTCGTTGTCCGGGGATACTCCTGCGTTCCGTATCTCGGCGACCGGGGTCGTGCTCGACGTCGACCGCTCGACAAAGATTGTAAAAAAGCTCAAGCTGACCGGTGTCCCGTACAAGATCTTCAAGAACACGGCGTTCATCAAGGACATGTTCAACTCGGCGCTCGAGGTGGCCAAATTCGAAGGCGCAAACATTCGCACCGTTTCCGGGATCCGAGGCCAGGTCAAGAAGGCGCTCAGCAAGCCGGATGGCGCGTTCCGTGCGACGTTTGAAGACAAGATACTCATGAGTGGTATGTCGCGCAGTTTTGGACTTGGTCCAGGCTGATCTCGTAGACATTGTCTTCCTTCGCGCGTGGTACTCGGTCGAGCCGCGCAAGCTGTACAACCCAGTGACCTCGCTGCTACTGTCAGACAAGGTTGCGTGGAAAGGGATGCGGTTGACGGGCGAGATCCGTCGGGATGAAGGGTTGAACACCCCTCTCGACATCAATTCGGCCTACAAGGTTAGTATACAGTCGTCCTTTCCAGCCGCTCACACTCGCAGCCCATTGAGCGCACGACTCGCCGCTTCAACACGCTCAAGGTGCCTCGCAAGCTCCAAGCCGCCCTCCCTTATGCGTCCAAAAGCAAGACCATGACGGCGCAGACCAAACCGACCTACCTCCAGAAGCGAGCCGTCGTCATGGAACCCGAGGAGAAAAAGGCTGTCGCCCTACTCCAACAGATTCAAGCACTTCGCAAGGACAAGGTGGCCCGGCGCAAGGAAAAGCAACATGAGCGAGTGGCAGAGCACCACAAGAAGCAAGAAAAGGTCGACGAACGCAAGCTCGACAAGCGCAAGGAGGAGCGCAAGGAGCGTCTCAAGACGGCCAGCATCAAGACCAAGCGTGCGGCCGAGAGTCAGGGCGGTCGCGGCGGCAAACGCAAGCGAGAGGCTTGATGCATCTCATACTCGGGTACACGCTCCACTGACGACTGTCAAATTGCCGGACGCAACCCGCTGACTGACCGGTCATCCTTTCAGGGCCGTTCACCCACCGCGAAAGGAGACAGACGCGCCGAGCTAAATGCAAGCAAGTACTATCGCTGCAACTGATCACGTTGCGAGTGCAGATTGCGACCGCGACGGCGCCGATTGGTAACCTCGGTCCGCATGGTGAGTCGCTGACCTTGTCACCCTCTCCTGATTGGCAGCGAGGCCTGTGCGCTCGGCAGTCCACAAGGGATTCAGCCCTTGACGATCGGTACACGCACGGGCTGTCCTTTGTGGTCGTTCCCTTTCTCCTACAAAGGGCCGAGTGGGCGCTGTTTCTACAGCTCGATTCCTTTGTCGCAAACTCCGTCAGCCTTCGTACCGCACCGTGTATATGACTTGACCGCGAAGCGCCTTGCTTCGAGTCTTGACGCCCACAGCGCTTGCAATGTCATACATGGACCGAGGCGCACCACTGGGGCCAAGGTACCCGCCGGCCGATTACCGCCAAGACGATTACGCTCCGGCTCACGCCCGGCCGGCGTATCGCAGCCCGCCTCCCGCTCGACCGATGCCATCTTGTATGTCGAGTGGCAAGATGATCTCGTATTGACGTGGAATAGATGGATCGCAGTCTGATTACTTGATGCGGAGACAGCCACCCGCTGCTTCACCCCATGAACATATGTATCCTCCTCACTCTCGATCAAGACCTCCGACGCCGCGTCAGTCCTTTCGTGGTGACTGGAAGGCGCCTCCACCGCCTGCACGACCGCCGCCGAACCCACGGGTAGCGGCCGCGTGGAACGACGCGTATGACCGCCGAGCCAGTCTCCCGAGCTACGCGTATGAGCATGAGCCGTATGAACGTGAACCGGTAAGAAGACCACCTCCTTCGGCCATGGGTCCGCGCTATGCACCGTATCCGGAGCGTCGGCCGCCTCCTGGGCCGCCCCGGATGCTCGAAGACGACCGGCGCAGGGCGCCAATGCAACGCCAGCCGCCAATGTACGAAGCGGGGCAGCGGCATCTTCCGCCGCCGATCCCCAGTCAGCCGGTACACGAGCCCGTGCGAGAGATGCGTGAAGTCCCGGTTGAGGACAGGCGTCAGAGTACAGCGCCTGCTCCTGGCAACGAGAAAAAGCGACGGAGAATACAACTCCAGTGTTACATTATGTATAGGTGAGTTTGCCAAGGTACGACAACCTGGCTGACAGCACAGACCCACTCGGTGTCTTTGGGACGACTGTCACGCCGTACTCGACTGCTGGAGCAAGCTGGAAAAGGTGGGTAGGCCTTGCCGTGAACTCACTGACACTCGCAGCACCTGTGGCATGCGCATCTCGCGCCAAACGGTCCCGACAGTCCAGCGCCCTGCTGCAAGTGGGAGGGCTGCAACCTGCGCGCTGCCAACGTGCAGGATATCTACAAGCACGCGTTGGTGCCGCATATGAAGCCGTTCTCGGCGCGCTGTCCTTTCAGTCAGTGTGATCCTTTGTCCAAGCCGTGGTTAATCTCCGTAGACTGCCTATTCGAAGGAAGCGACTTTCAAGCGCTCATGGACCATATCGAGCGACGCCACCCGAACTGTGGTCCTGATGACTTTGTGCCCGGTCTGATCCACCACCGCCCGCGTCTCGACGAAAGCAAGCTCCCGCCGCTACCAGAGATCATGACCGAGCCGCAGCCGATCACGTTCCTGAACAACATTGTCAAAGCTCACGTTGGGCCGATATCTAACCGGCTGTCGCGCATGGTCGGCCGCAAGTCATTCAGCGGTCGTCACCCGCACAAGGAGGACATTGATAAGAAAAAGGTTGCTGGCGCTGCGATCAGCGCGTGCCTCGATGGTCGACGACAGAGCAAGCAAAAGGATATGATCCAGGAGGATATCCGTCAAGCGATCGCCGAGGCCAAGCGCCGTGTCAAGCTGTTGGAGGGACCGACGGATGGGTACTCTTCGCCCGACACGGATACGACCGACTCGCGCGACTCGGACGTCGGCTCAGAGTATGAGGGTCGTGATTTCGACTTGGAGAGCGAAGAAGGTGGAGGCGTCGTCACTCGGGGCAGGCTCAAGCGCGCCGCATCCAAGCTTGATGAAGCACCACGAGCCAAGCGCACACCGCGCAGTGCGTCGCTGATAGCACGCAACATTGATCAGCTCGAAGACTCACACGCGCCCGAGCCAGCAGTCAAGACGGAACCGCAGGCTGAAGCGGTCAAGACGGAATCGTAGACACGTATGCATGGGTATGATGGATGCGAATGGACGTGCAGTCATCAAGCGACTTGGTCTCTGCGAGTGTGAGCGCGATGGTCCGATCAGGTCGACTTACCCGTTGGTCTGCATGTACTGAACAAAGGTCTTGGTGGCGTCCGCGCTGGCTTGTTGCATGAGCGGTCCGAGCTGGACCGTCAGTTTTGTCTAGATCAATCTTCCGACCCACAGTCTGAGGCCGGTCGGCACTCCGCCGAGCAATCTCCTTGCTGAGGAACAGCTTTTCGTCGGCCACATCGGCTACTGGATCTCTGCGCACAGCGGCCTCTGACGCGCCGAGCTTGGAAAAGGACGACTGGAACCCAGCGTCTTCCGGGTCGAGCTCTTGAAGGTCATCCGGACCCTTGTTGCTCAGGTCCTGGCTCAGCAGGAAGAGCTTGAGCAACGCTTCGAACGTAGGTGGCCTGCCGGTCAGCCGGGTCCACGCAGCGACCCACTCACCAAGCAGCGATATTCTGCTGAGACAAGATGCTCTCACTCTGCGTCAACAGCTTTGTCAAGCCCACAGCGACAAGCTTGCGATCTCTGGCCGAGGTCTTTTGCGAGACGGGGAAGATGAAGCTGCTGAGGATCTGGCCGAGCAGTCTGGGATCATCAGCACTGATACTCGTCGGAGCAGCAACTCACCCTGGCTGGATCGAGTCGAGCGAGGCAATGACAAAGTCGGGGCCAACAGGCTCGACGGCACACAAGAAGCAGAAGAAGACGACGAATCCTTGCGTAAACTGTGTGCTTGGGCTGGTCTGCAGTTTTGTCAAGATGAGCATGAAGATCGTCTTGGTGTGCGGCTGTATCGTCTCGCTATACGCAATCAGCGCAGTCTGTCGCCGCTAGGTGTAAGCACTTACCGCGGCATGAACTCGAACAGCGCTTGAACTAGCTCGAACCCATAGATGTCGTTGATCTTACTCTGGATGAGTTTCTGAAAGACGCCGAGCAAGCCCGGTAGTTGGCTGTTGGCCACGACGAATGACGCGCCACGCGTAAGCAGCGCCTTCCACAGTCGAACGAGGGCCGGGACATTACCGCGCTGCTCCCACAGCACGGCAGACAGCAGGGGACCAAGCAGTTGCTGGTATTCGTTCGTGAGCTCATTGACCGGGTGCAGTTCAAGCAGCTGCGAGAGGATCTGGAAGATGTATGGGATGAACTCTGCGCTGGTCAGTCGTCGGATCCAAGGCAACGGGCCACTCACCCGCCACGTCCTGCGCGAGGATGATCTGCGCGGGGCCAAACAATGCGCTCTCAAACTGTGGCAAAGCGGCCGGTGTGCTCTCACACACAAACCTGTCCATGTTACCACAACGCCCACCACCCCGCCATAGCACTCACCGGATCAAGCCCGCGACACTCTCGAAGCAGTACTGATTGAATTTCGGGTTGCTCGGGTTCTTGCTGATTTCCCCGAGGATCGAGACGAGCTTTGCCAGCACGCCCTGGAATACGGGCGTGAGGGCCTGACGAGCGGTGATGATGACACGCATCGCGCCTGTGGTGTCAGCCTCGCGCACGCCGCCAGTAGCAATCTCACACTTCATCAGGTAGTCGTTCTCTGCAATCTTTTCAGGCGTGCCGCCGAGCTCAATCTTTGTAAACAGCGCCATGAGGATGTTCGCGGCGTACGGCCGGACGTCGGCCTGATTGAAGCTGCCTTTGTCAGTCTGCCCACTCGGTACCGGAACACTGACAGTGCCTGCCCGTTGACCTTGATAAACAGCACCCTCTCAATCGTGATCGCCGCATACGAGTACACGACATAATTCTCCGAACCCAGATGGGTCACGAGCAGCGGCAGGACCGAGAGTAATTGCTCCTTTGTCAACTGGCTTCGGAACGTGTACAAAAACTTGATCGCGTCGACGAGCAAGATTGGGTTGACGCTGCCACTGGCAGCTGCCAGGTCGGCATAGACGTTTTGGCCGAAAAAGTCGACGACGTCGACGAGGCTGTTGACGGATGTGACGCCTGCTTGTTGGGTCGAACCGCGCGAGGCGATCGATACGAGCAGGTAGATGGCCGTGTCCTTGGCCTTCCAGTTGTCGGTCGGGTTGGCGCCGTATTGCTATAGGCGTCAGCGTTTGAGCGTGATCAAAGATTGGACTAACCTGGAGGAAAGTTGCAATGTAGCCCTTGATGATCTCGGTGACTGGCCCCTCGAACTGCTCCATGAGCGCGCGCGTAAAGTCGGTCGCGGCTTGACGGCGCGTGTCGCTCTCTGCCGTCATCAGGTCCGCTCAGCGTGGTCTCCCGTGCACTGACCAGCCGACGGTTCCAGATCCCGCCTGATATACTCGTGCGGGTCATCTTCGAACATTTCCTCCTCATGTTCTGATCCGTCAGCGTGTCGATTTCGGTAGCGAGAGCAGACTCACGACGGATTGCCATGTTTGGCAACACGATCCTCTCGCAGAACCCCTGGAGCGTTTCCTGGGCCGCAAAGAGTTCCCGATGACTGCCCATCTTGACGACGACGCTGAGGAAGCGCAGGGCGCGGCTGACGAGCACATCTTGGCGCGTGCCGAGGCCGACGGTACTCAGCATGCGCCAGACGCCTTCGACAAACGCGCCGAGCTGGGGAAAGACTTCGAGGTAGCGTTGGGCGTAGAGTTCTGCGATCTCGCAGATTGACGCGCGGATTTTTTGAAGCGGACCCGGGGTGTCTTCCTCGTCCTGCGCGTGTGAGCGTGCTTGACTGGACGTCGGAACGTACATCACCCATGAGCTCTGGGCGCTCCCAGACGAGATACTTGCGCAACCAGCCACGACCGGCGTCGGAATCTTGCGGCTGCGCAGGATCGCCCATGAACTGCGTCATGTGCTCTTCAAAGAATGGCGGAAGGTCTTGCGAGTTGAGGTCGTGGAAGAGCTGGAGTAGGAGCTGCAACGAGTGCGCGAGCTGGAGGGTGGTTGTACCGGCTGGAAGTGTGCCAGACGTGAGCAGGCCGTCGACGTGCTGGGCTGTCAGCGGTGTGGGATATGAGTGGATGACCAACCTGGAAGAGACCATAGTAGGGCTTGCAGAACCGCGAGAGAACATAGTTGATCTCGCTGTACAGCTCGTCTGTGCGAAACTGGGCGCGCCACCGCTTGAAGATGCTGTGGGCGGTCGCGAGCACTCCATTGTTGATTGTGAAATTGTCTGGCGTCAAGCTCGCCACGAGTTCCTAGCTCGTCAGCTTATCGTCCCTGTCGACGACGGCTCACTCACATCGGTCAAGCCCTGCCACCGGTCTGGAAAGTCGATCGATGCAATCTCGGCAACGGCCTCGCCGATCTGCGACTGCAGTCTTGACAGCGCCGGGGTCGAGAGCGAGATCATGAGCGGTACGAGCTGTGATTTGATCTGTTCGCGATCGCCCTCGGCGATATCGGCGTCCTATACAGTCAACGAGGTTCTGCAGACCGTCACGGCTGCACACCTCTGGCCATCGGCGCTTGATGACGTTTTTAAAGTAGACGCCGGCTGCCTGGCGGATGTCCATCGAGACGGACTGCTCGCGGACGAGGTGGAGCACGAGCAGGAGGAAGCCCTGCTGGCTCTCACCCTGGCTCAGCTGGTGCTCGGCATTGCGGCGCACGGGCGGCGAGGGCGAGAGCGAGGCCGTCAAGTAGCCCGAGAGCGCCTGGAGAGTCTCTGGCGTCGGCTCCATGTCTACAGGATGTCAGCCTGTGCTCCCGCAGCGACATTCGAGCAGTACAGACTGGAAAAAGCAACGTCAAAGTCGAGAACAAGAGAGCAAGAGAGCAAGTTGACTTTACGCGTCTAACAATCCGCTTACACGTCACCGACACGTCATTACCGCGGAAAAGTCAATCGACCACCATCCAGCTCGCTATCCTTTGCTTGTTCAACGACAGCGGCACTGCGAGAGCACAATGTCGTCCCTCACACCGCCCCTCCTCGCGCCAATCTACCTCCCAGGCCAAGAACCGATGCCGCCGGGGACCACAGCCGAGGAGAGGGAGCAGGCCATGCAGATGATCAAGTGGCAGAGGATGATGACGGCCGCCATGGAGAGCTGCCCTGTCAAGGTCGCCATGTCGGGTGCCGCAGGTTGGCAACGGATCACATGCGGTCATCAACCGCGCTGACGCACGCGACAGGCTTCGCCCTCGGCGGGTTCTTTGCCATGATGTCCGCCTCGTTCTCATACGAGGACCCGTTATCTCGAGCGTCCCAGAAACTGGTCGGGACCCGCGCGCAGACAGCCTTCATCTTTAAAGAGATGGGTCGGAACATGTGGTCGTCCGGTAAAGGGTTTGCCAAAGTCGGTGCGCTGTATTCCGGTGTCGAGTGCTGTGTTGAAGGCGTGAGTTTGATCGACTTGGCATGCGCGCTGACAAGGGCTCAGTACCGCGCCCGGAACGATATCAAGAACGCCGTCGGGGCCGGCTTCATCACCGGTGCACTGCTCGCTCGCGCTTCGGGCCCGAAAGCCATGCTAGGCGGCGGCGCGGCGTTTGCAGCGTTCAGTGGTGCGATCGACCTGTATATCCGGAAAGCGCCCGCAGAGTGAGTCGTTGGCCGCCATGTCTTGTCGCATCAACGGCTAGAGCTGTCTGACTGCACGGCTGGAGTTCTGGACGACTGCAAAGTCGATCTGTCTCGACCAAGCCGAGTTGACGGCCGTACACGCCTTGGCAACACGAAACCCGTATAGCGCATCTTTTGCCAGTTGCGCCTCCTACCGCCTTCCGCAAAGCCAAACATGAGACGCTGACACACCTACAGTGACGATTAGCTCCAGGCGCAGAGGTCGACGGTTTCAAGCATGTTGTATCACCACGTTAGATCTTGGGCACTGTATAGCATTGCATCGCATGACATGGCATTTGCACTCTGGTCCGTTCCTGTGAGGGATCCTGGGAACGTCGGGCGACCGTTTGACGCCAGCTCCGACTGCAGCGGTGGTGTAAGAGATACGCGTTGGTTACGGGACGCCGTTGTGCATACGCTCATCGCCCGAGTCTGCAGTACTGTGGGAGTCAGACATGGCTCACCTCGGAGCATTACCCTGGTTATCCTAATCTACTTGAATTACCATGCCAATCACACTACACTCGTTCCTAATGCCACTWGATTCCACTTGTAATCCACCTTGATCCATTTCGAATACGGATCGTAATGACGTCGCGCGTTGGTGATCACCAGTGGACAAACGCAACGACTGTCCCATGGCGCAGTCGCCGAGCTCACCAGCGCTCGAAGCGCAAGGGTACATGCTGCTCGCGATCGAGGACGCGCAGGTCCTGCAGGTCCGTGCCGTCGTTTCCGCGTTTGTCGATCCCACCTGATCAGCGCAGTACTATGCCGGCGAGACGATCGAGCTTGCGCGGGGAGAGATGCGGTCAGTCTGTCAGTCGTAGCGCTGGCTCCACAGCTAACGCTCACAGCCTCGAATGCATCTCGCTCCCAATCCCAGCAGCCATAGGGCGGCAAACGGCCAACCCGTTCTCTCCGTCTCCCTCGGACCCACCGGTCCCCACGCACGACTTTTGGCTCGTTGTGAAACTCGCTGCATCCGCGTTTGAACTGCCGCTGATCCCGACGCAAATGATCAACATTTCACGCTCACCAGGCTGGGTCGGCTACGCGATCCCGAGTCTGGACCTCGACGGCGCCAGTCTGATCTTGCGCTTTCCGGCGCCAAGCCCTGGAGACGGCGTTAAAGCAGAAGAGATCCAGAGCTTGGAAGCGTTGTTATATCAATACGGCAACCTCGATCCCGACGTCTCGGTCCTGTCTGGTCTGCCCGGCGCTGGCGCTGGCGCCGAAAGAAACACGGGTCCCGCAGCTCCAGACATGCGCGGAAAACTCGTCCTAGTCAACGAGGAATCTGGCCAGGTCGTCGGAGAACTCGACGCAGGGTTGGAGATCGAAGAGCAACAGGGCGTCGGGGAACAGGGCAGGGAAAAAGAGCCCGTCGTGCTGGATTTCGGAGACGTTGTGAATGGTCAGATGGTAGGCGAGGTCGTCGTCAAGACGGTGCCGGAGGATGAGCTGGACGATTGGATGTTGAGGGGCGCGCATAACCTGAGGTCAGTGAGGGGTCTGAGCTAGTCGGGTCTTGCGTCGGTATTGGTACCGCCCGCAACCTCTGGTCATTGACCATCCCTACCACAAGCTCACAGCTAACTCCGATCAGCAAGAAGATCCTCTCTGCCGGAACCGCAGCGCAACGCGGTCTCCTCTGGTCCGGCCAATACGTCGTGCGCAACACCACACCCGTGCCAGAACCCGTCGTGTTCTCAAACAAGACCAAGACGGGCATCCGCACGGTCCATAACGCCAGTGCGTCGACGGGCAGGGTGACGCGCAAGACTGTGAATGCGATCAATGGGGTGAGTAGCGCGCGGGTTCGGTGTGGTTGTTGGGACTGGCTGGCGGCGGAATCGAGGCCGATTTGACCGATTGAATGAGCGTTGGCAGGAACGGCTGTGAGCTGGATAGACGAGAGCGACTGGGTCGATTCGAGCGCGTACTGCAGTGTACACGACTACGAACGAGTCGACTTGCACTGCGTGATCCGAATGCCCGCGCACCGCTAACAGCACAGGCCATCTCGACGCTGGTCGAAAAAGCCGCCGGGTCTGTCAAAGACGCGAGCGCGAGCCCACAGCCAATCTACCCGATCCCATCAAAGCAGCAAGCCATGCTCGCGCACGAACAGCACCTCGAGGTACCGTACCAGCCTCGCCAGACGCCTCCTCGGCGGACGTCGCCCGCCGCTGCGAGCCCGACCAAGCGCGGACTGCTGAGCCGCATGTTCCTGGCGGGTGAAGTCGTGTTGACGAGCGTCGAGGCTAGCGTGTCGGGGATCGTGACGAGTGGGACGGCGGCGGCGTCGACTGCTGCGGGGTGAGTTTACTCTGCTCGACCTCTGGCGCTGAGTCGGACACAGACACAAGTACGGGCCGGATGCAGGCCACGCCACGGCGCTGCTAGGCGGCTCGGTGCGCAATGTGACCGTCATGTACATTGACATCCGGGGCGTCGGCCGGCGCGCCTTGTTAAAGTCGACAGCAAAGGGCTTTATCAAGACGCGGCTCAAGGACGGGAGGGAGGTCAAGCTGCAGACCGAGGGTGCGCCTGGGCCGGCGGTGGGCGTCGGCAAGGAAGAGTTGGTAGTGACCATGGGTCAGAGTGGAGGGACGAGCGGTGAGCGATGAGCGATGGGACTCGAGGACTCGGAGGGTGCTTGTAAGATAGACGATGTACGCTATGAGCAATGTCGAGCACACCAGCATGTGCTGGCCAAGCGACATTGACAATGGTGCATATGGAACGCCGAGCACTGCTTGAGCACTGCAGGGATAGCAATCGATAGCGAGATGGAGCTCTTGGTGCTGGACACTGTCGGATCGACCTCCTTTGTCGTCCCAGCCACCATCACCATGACCGTCGTCGATCAGCATGGCTACGACCGTCGTGCACGATGGAGATCAAGTTTACTCCCAACCCTGACATCTTTGGCGACAGGGCAGTCACCTCGAGCAGAGATCAGGAGCAGGAATCGTCGGCAAGCAAGAGTGACGGCTTGTCTTCGTCTGTCAGCTCACCACCAGCTACCAAGAGGCCATCTCGACAAGATGCGGTCAAGCTCAAGGCGAGCCAAGCGGTCGATGGATCGTTCAACTATGTTGCTCTACGAGGCCTCATCCTCGGTCAGTCTGGGTTGATCACACTGCTCTGCAGCTCACAGCACCAGCATCACCGCCATCACTGACCCTCTTCCCGCTTACTCTGGCGCTGTACAACCTCCCACCGCTGCTCTATCCGCTCTACAACACACTGCCAAGCCATCAGTACCACCTCCCCCTGTTGATCCTCATCACCCTGCTCACCACCTTGGTCTACGCCGCGCTCACACCCGACGCAAGGACACTCGGACCGGGTCTGACATCAAGAAACACATATGGACTCATGGCTCTTGGAGCCAACGCGGCGACGGTTGCCGTTCGAGACGTTGCAGTCAGCCTTGGAGCCGCGCTGGGACCAAAGTCGGGTCCGGTCGCTACACTTTGCGTGTTCCACTCGGCCATCGTCGGCGGCGGGATCGGCCTCGCCTTGATCTCTTTCGTGAGTATTCACTGTGGCCGTTGCGGAAAGACTGAAGCGTACAGGACGTCATCTCGCCAGCGCCAAAGCCGAGATCAAGAGAGCAGTACGCCGTCAACTTTGTGACGTATCTCGTCCGAGCCTCGGCTTACAGCTCGCTCATCTACCTGGGTGAGCGCTTCTGGGGCCGCTGGTATCGATCCGGATGGATCCTGTCGGGCATTTCGAACGAAAACTTGGTGCGCCTCGCCGCGTCCTCGTCCTATCGTCTGATCCTTGTAGCTACTCGCGCTCTCTGTCCTCTTTACCCTGCTCTCCATCCTCTCGCCTCCACCTCGCGCGCCAGCGTTGATCCCCTCGCGATCGAAACGCACAAACGCAGCGTCCAAAGCCCAGCTCCGGGCCGCAGCTCGCGCATACTACCTCCCATCACGCTACCTGTTCCCGCTCCTCCTCGCGCTCCGCCTACCACTACTCGTCATCTCGCTTCGGAAGGACCTGTTCCAACTGCCTCAGCCGCCCTACTATGCCGTCAACTCTGAACTGCTCGTGTTGTCGAGTGAAAAAGGCGCGTTTGGCAACAGGGTCGTGGTGGCGGACAATCTCAAAGAGGGCTATCGCTACCTTCGCAGCGATCTGTCGTTACTCGGCGGACGGTGGCTCAGGCGGGTACCGATCCAAGGCAAGGAGCCGAGAGTCGATCTGGGTGACTCGTGAGTGACTGTTCGACCGCTTCTTTGACTGACCCGATCTAGGATCTTTGCAACCTTTGCGCTGCAAGAGGTCGTGCGTCTCGCTGCGCGCAATGGGCCAAATGACGACGCGGCGCATGCTGCGTATGCGCTCGTCGACTGGGACGGCGACAGTGACGATGAGGAAGAGGACGTGGCGCAAAGTATCCCGATGCCCCAGGCCCACAGCCTCAAGGCGAATCTCGACGCACGAGACCGCGTCATGGTAATGTGCGCTAGACTGCTCTTCAGACCATGTCACTGACATTCAGCAGTGGTCTCGGCATCGGCGTAGCTGCAACGTCGTTCGTTCGGCTCGGGATGGACTTGACTATCGTCGGCGAGTCCAGTCCACGTCTGCGTCAACCCAGCTAACGTTGCCAGAGATCGATCCAGCCGTGTACAAAGCCGCTCGAACGTTCTTCGAGCTCCCGATCGCTCCCTCCACGGCCGTGCACCTCACCGACGGCGCGGCGCTAGTACAAGACCTGGCCTCAAACAGACGCAACGGTTCCACACCCGCGCACGCACCTAAATGGTCCTACGTAGTGCAAGACTGCTTCTCGGGCGGCAGTGTCCCGGGGGAACTCTTCACCGTCGAGTTCTGGAGCGACCTACAGGACCTCGTGGAGCCTGATGGCGTGGTCGCGGTGGCGAGTGGCCCGTGTGGGCACGCAAGGGTGTATACTGATGGTTCTAGAACTTTGCTGGACTATTAAAGAGCGGAGCGAGCAAGGCAGTGCTGGTCACGCTCTACTCGACGTTTGCGCAATGCCGGGCTTTTGGCGATGAATTCGCGGGGCAGCAGCCAGAGGACGAGCTGACCAACATGGTGGGTTGCCGTGGTGTGCGCATGTACTCACCCGTACCCCAGGTCATCTTCTGTTCCGTGAGAATCGCAGCGGACGTTACAACGCTCTGCTAACAGCGTGCAGGCCGTCCACTCACCGCTGCTCAGCTTCCGCCAAGCGACACCCGCAGATGAGATGCGGTCACCTCTTCGGTGCGTCGATGGCAACTTGGCAGTGCTGACCCTCTCAGGCGCCACGTCTTCCACACTTATACATCCTCGGAAATCAACATTGACGACATTATCACTGACAAGGAATGGCGCGACCCAAGCTTGCTCCTGGTACGCGGCCAGAGTGCGCTCGATCACTGGCAGCTTGATGCAGCCTATGCGACGTGGAGAGCCATGCAGAAAAGTCGGTCATCAATGGTGACAGAACGGGATCACGGCTGATCAACGTGCAGTCCTGTCGCCGGCAATGTGGAAGACTTACTAGGGTGTAACCACGAAACAACAGCGACGCAATGTACATCCCGCCTGGCTATGGTACAACACCACCACCTGAACTACAAAGAGTCGCCCTGACGCTTCTTCAGACTGGCGTGCATTGCCTTTTCCAGCTTGTTGGCCTGGTGCGAATACGTGCTCTTGTCACCGTTGTACTGCCTGCAGTTTGCAAAGATCAAGTTTGCGTCGGTGATGAAATCATCCAGCGACTCGTAGTGATTGTTTTCGAGCTTGTACTCGATCGTCGAGAGATCTATAGGCGTGTCAGCAGGTGCCGGCGGCAGTGTGGGACGCACCCATGGGATGCTTGATGACGTCGTAGTAGTCGAGCACGCTGTTCTTGTCGACCGGCTTGACGAAAGGCCAGGACGATGGCTCGTTTTGGAGATCGTTGAGGACGTGCTGCATGAGCACATGTTGAGGGTTGCGCTTTGGCCGCCGGATGCTGCACCGCGTCAGACTAGGCGTCACTACGCAGCACTCACATGTCGTCCATCTCTGGGCTCCACCCACTTTCAACTGCACACGCGTCAGCTCGGCCATGCGCCGGGACGCCGAAACTGACCCAAACCCGGTACATCTTCCTTTTGGAGAACAATCTCCTGGCCCTCTTCTCGGTTCTTGAACACTTCCAGACCGGGGTGTACGATGTGGGAACGTGAGATTGTCCGGATCTTGGCGAGGATAGCCTGCACCGTATAAGGATTGTCGCTCCGACCGATCAGTGACTGACCGCTTTCTGGTCCGCCAACATCTGATGGACGTCGAGATACTTGACCTTGGGCAGCATCTTGCACTGCGCACCGATCAGCGCGCGATCGACACCAGCACCGAGCCGACCGACCTGCATGATCGTGCCACCCTCGTAATCCTTGATATACCCAACCCAGCGCTCGCGGTCGTACGAGATCTCCTTGGTGAAGCCTTGTTTTTTAAAGTAGCCGATGGCGTAGTTGTCGGCGTACGTTAAAAAGTAGTTGATGGTCGGGTGAGCGGCGCGGACATGGTCTTTGAGCGAGTTCATCAGGTGCGAGCCGTATCCCTGCGTGCGTCAGTACAGGCTGCGAGCAATGATTGACAGGAGCGCGCCAACCTTGATCTGTTCCGAGCTATCGACGGCGCAAAACACAATCTCTGCAAACCCGCGCTTCTCAAACGGTCGATAACAGATCCCTCCCACGACCTTCCACCCGCGCTTGACAATCGCCAGGGAAATGTGGTTCTTGTCCAGCACGAGCCGCGTAATGTACTCGCGCGGCATCTTGGGCAGTTGGCGCTGAAACAGGTTCTTCAAGCCGATCAGGAGGATGGAGACGACGGGAGTGGGGTGGCGCGAGGTGACGACCGGGAGGATGATCTGGCGCTGTTCTTGCTCGAGTGCTGCGGGGCGTTTGGGCAGTTTGGGCTGGTGGGTGTCAGCTCAGCGTGAGCACACTTGGGCTGGCTCACAAACTCGAGCCCCTCCCACACCTCGACCTCTCCGGTAGCCTGCGCAGGGCCATCGATCCCCGTCTCGGCACTGTCGATATCCGCATCGACATTGACGCCGTTTGTCAGCCGGCTCACAACCTCTTCCTCTCGCTTCTTCTCCCTCTCCTTCTTCTCTGTCCGCCGCCGCCGCTCCTCCTCACCCAACTCTGGCCGCTGTGCAGCCGCATCACCCGTCTCCACGCTCGCGATCGGGTGCTCATTCCCATCCTCATCGACCTCCAGTTCGACAACGCCACGGACTCCTCGGACCATGGTACGAGGCTTGGTGCCCTTGCCCGTCGTTTTGCCCGCACCTGCACCCGCTCCGTTCTCGTCGAGTCTTGCGCGCTTGGCGGGTGGTTCGAGGTCGACATTGTCCTCGTCGTCCTGGCCGTCGCCGTCGTCGTCTCCAGTCAGGTCAAGGGGAGGGGGAAGGGCCGGAGCTTTGCCAGTCTTGGCGCCGTTGGCGGGTTTGGGGGATGGTTGAAAGGGTCGAAGCTGCTTGAGGAGGGATAGCGTGTCTTCAGTCATTGGCGTGGGGAATGTCAGTAGCGTGTTGGTATCCTGTAGCCAGATCAGTCTCTCCTGAATGGATAGACAGCGATCTCAACCCACGCTCAGCAGCTCCTCGACCCGGCCAACGACCCTGCCCTTGCGCCGTCCCTCCTCGGCCGACTCTCGCATAGACCCAACATGGCCTCTTGTGCCCTCCCAGCCGTGCCCACACTCGCCGCACTCTCGCCAAAAGCGCTCTGGTGTCCTCCATCGTGCCATAGCAGCACCATCCTCGTCCTCGTCCTCGTCCTCTTCATCCGGATCGACATCGGCCGGGCCCAGCGTGATGACGGCGCCGAGGGGTGGGACGAGACCCGAGCAGGCGCAGCTTTGGTCGGTACAGGCAGTGAAGCGAGCCTTCTTGAAGCGTTGATAGCGGTCTGGCAAGGTGCTAAAGTCTGGCACGGCGGGAGGGTAGCGAAACGATGTACCAGGCGGGCATGCTGGATCTTGCTCTTGCTCGTCTTCATCATCCTCTTCGACCGGATCTTCCGCCTCGGCAGACACAGAGCCAGCAGGCTCGGCCATGACCACATCGTCTGCCTCGTCCCCCTCCTCGTCCTCCTCATCCTCCTCGTCGCCCATACTGTAAGCCTCGGACTTCAATGGCGAACCGTCCTTGACCGGCGACATGTCCGAGCTCGTGAGGTCGTCGAGGGAGGACGGAGACGACATGGAAGGAGAAGCTGTAGCTGCCGGCGAGAGAGCTGGCTCGGCGAGGGACGCTGGCCGTGGTTTTCTTGGCATCCTGGTTGTCAATGTCGAACGCGTTGCAAGTCAGACGACGACGATGACAGCGACGGCGAAGAAGCGAATGGTCATGACAATGGCTACTAGCTGGCTCTACTGCTTATGAACAAGCAGCTCAGGCGAGGCTGCATCAATCCGAGGCAACATGAATGCAACAATCCTCGTAATCAATGTGCGTCTCTGCCATCTCTCACCTCCTTCGATGCAGTCGCCTTGAGAGTTCGTGTCGAGTCGGCAATGGGTCACTACGGTCTCTATCGCTTCATACATATAAGCTGGCTGCAGCGCCGGATGGTGTTGATGCACGGTCATCTCAAGTCATCATCATATCTCATGCATGCGTCTGCTCGAGTCGTCTGAATGACAGTCTTGCACCCTTCCCCATCACCTTACTCAAGACCTCAAGATCCGCCGCCGCCGCCATCACCGCCCCCTCCATCATCGCCGTCACCGCCTCCGCGCGATCTCGTCGCCTCTGCCCAACAGATGGCAATGGCCGTCACCACTGCCAGATCCGCCGCAGGGTCAGTCACGACGTTCATCTATCCCTCGACATCAGCATGGAACGACGTGCTGCAAAAGAGCGACTAACGGTGTAGCGGCCCATGATCCCCTGCTTAAAACTCCTCCTCTTCGTCAGGTGCGCGACGAAGCCGCCTACGCCATCACTGAGCAGACCCTCGTCATGCCAGCTCTTGGTACCGAGTGTCCAGAGGCCAGCCTGGGTCGTGATCGCTTCCGGAAAGCTGATGTGATACTTGGCTTTGCTAAAGACTACACCGGTCAGCACGAACGGTTCCAAAGTCGACTCACATTGCGACTTGGTCTTCCATTCGAACACTGGTTGACCGAGTACGTCGCTGACGACGTATCCGGTACTGAAGCAGTTCTTCTTCGAGATCAAGAACAGCGCGCTGCCATCTCGCGTCGACAATTCTGCCGTGCATCAGCTCGGCACGCCGCCGACCGACTCACGCTTGACTCTGCTCAACCCCCTTCGCTTGTTCTCGCACACAAAGACGTCGACTCCTGTCCCATCGCGAATCTTGTACTCGCCCGAGGTCGTGTGCACCTTGATGCTCAGTACCTTTTCGTTGTTCGCGGGCTGCATGCTGTGGATGGACGCGGGCAAGTGTGGTGGGCGTATGGTCACTGGGCAAGGTGCATCGCACTGTAGCTGGCAAGCTTGGTCGAGGCGACGATCACTGCACTGCTTGAGCTGATCCTTCGTCATGCTGTGCGCCAAAGGACCCCAGCTTGGCCTACTCGAACAAGCGCACAGCAGTCGGTGTCTCCACAATGTGGATGCAGCTCCCTCCTCACGATCACCAGTCAAGTATGTGAGTTCCCGCAGCTGAAAACAACAGGGTGTGCATCCACAGTCAATCTGTGTCCTCGGCGCTATAGATGTTGCCAGACCCTCCGCCGCCTCCGAGCGCCGTACTGGTATCACCTGCACCCGCACCACCACCACTACCACCCAGGCTCGTCGGTTTCACCGAGCAGATGCACACGGCTACCACGAGCGCCAGATCCGCTTCGGGGTCGGCGACGATGTTGACCTGCAGCTTTCAGTCTTGCATCAGGTGGACCGAATGGGTGACGGACTCTGGTCATGCCACTGAACCGCCGCCTGTGTTTCGTCGGCGCTGACCAGTACGCAACAATGTGACCGGCTGCGTTGCTGAGAGTATACGCGTGATGCCACCGTGCTCTGCTCAGTGTCCAGACGCCAGCGTCGGCCGTTGCCATCTCGGCAAACTCGACAAGGTAATTCACCTGGCTGAACGCTAGTACTCGTCAGCATCAGCGATCCAGATAGTCACGGAGACGTACCATACGCCCCATGCTTGACTTTGAGAATCGGCTGACAGACCACGTCCGTAACGTGGTACTCACTTCTGCGAAACCTGTTAGATGATGGGGAAGAACCGTGATGCATCTCGCTCGCTACGGCTCTACTTTGTAGGCTTCGCCTACGGCTCTGATGTCTAGCACGCCATCCTGACTGTCTCG
>BCIJ01000013.1:0-39717 GCA_001599935.1 Holtermannia corniformis | reverse complement strand
GCGAAGGCCATCCTGAGGCTCTCATTCGCCGCCGCGTCTTCTGGCTCGATCCCGAATAGCCTTGGCGGGATGCCTGGCCTTTGCACAAGTCCAAGTACGACCGCGTCGGCTTGCTCTGAGCGCAAGTACGCAAGTACGGCGCTGCGCCATGAAGAGTAATTGTCAATGCCGGTGAGGACGGGTATCTTTGAGATAAAGGTACTCCCCACGCCCTTGGCTGTGCCCGTGTTGTCGGACATGATTGACGATGACTCTGGTGCTTGCTAGCTCGGTAAGACAGACTCTTAATCTGTTAGATGATGGGGAAGAACCGTGATGCATCTCGCTCGCTACGGCTCTACTTTGTAGGCTTCGCCTACGGCTCTGATGTCTAGCACGCCATCCTGACTGTCTCGCCGGATGCAGTACCCTCGCCGGATGCGTCGCATCCTCGGCGCCTTGACTACATCCTCTGCGCGCCAGACTTGTCTTGGCTACATCCGCGCCGGATGTAGTCTTTGCCAGATGCGGCGTCCTCCGCCGGGATGGCTGGCTGCGTGGTGGCGTAATCCAACAAAACCACCGCTTCTTGCGCGAGATGAGAAGCAGGGGATTCTCTTCTACGTCGGATAGCTCTACCGCAGTCTAGTCAGCTCTCTCCCGGAACAGCCAACGACCTGTACGTCGGACAGATTTGTAGCCTCGTCTAAAGCCATCCGGTTTATTCGCGCAGATGAAGACGTCGGCGCCGGCCCAGTCGCGGATCCTGAGACCGCGCACATCGGCGTCCAAGCTCAGCACTTGCTCGCTGCCTGTCAGAGGCTTGGTCATGTAGGTTGGGTTAGTCTGCTCGTCCACAGATGAGTTGCCTGCTAGCTGCCGCGAGACGACGATCCTGGATCGACGGTGCACAGCTAGAGTCTGCTTTCCGGAGGCTGTGCGCCAATGGAGCTCGGTCGGCCGCTGCTGGCTGTACGCATAGTCAACTCGAGCTCCTGCACCGTACAAACACTCGTCGTCTCCGATGCTTCATGAGACTCCGCCGCAATCACCTCCACCGCTCATGAGCCCACCACCCCACCTCCGCCTCCGCCATCGCCGCTGAAGTGCGCACTGAACTCTGCTTGGAAGCCGTTGTCACGACGGTCACGGCGATCACTACCCCGCTTCCTCTGTGTTTCCGCCCAACAGACGCACACGGCCGCTACGAGCACCAAGTCGGCATTGGGACCAGCTACAAGAGTCATCTGCCGCTATGAGCCTCTGCCAAGTGACGAGACGACTGACCGTCGACCTGCCCGCGAACCATTGCTTGAAAGTCATCGTTTTCAACCAGTGCGCAATAACCCGACCCTCTTCATCGTTCAGCGTGTACTCGTGGTGCCATCGCTTCTTGCTGAGCGTCCACACGGAACCGCCGGTCGCAGTGTCAGGAAACTTGATGCTGTACTTGATCTGACCAAAGGCTACAGGCTATCAGCGCGAACCGGCACCAGAGAGCCATGACATACGTTGCAGCTCAGGCTTGAACTTGAACACTGGCAGACAGATCATGTCACTGACGTGGTATCCTGCTCTTCGGACAAAGTGTTGCCTGCGTGAGATCAGGAAGATCCCATTCCCTGCTGCATCCGAGAGCTCTGCAGCATAGTCAGCACAGTACCGAGTTCAACCCACTTACGCTTGACAGAGCTGTACCCTTTTCTGTACCCATCCCGCTTGTTCTCGCATTGGAAGACGTCGGCGCCGGACCAATCGCGGACCCTGAGCACGCCCTCTCTCGAGTAAGTGTCGAGGGTCAAGACTGGTTCGTTGCCTGTCAGAGCTTGACTCATGTCGTCTGGAGCAAGCGACGTAGCCGAGCTGCCCGCTGTTTGTCACACCACGATGATCTGCTGGATCGCATCCATTGCTTCTTGCTCCGCATGCTGTGCGCCAGGACGGCTATGCGTCATGTCGAGCACAACGGATAGTATGCGTTGCTGCATGGTGGGACAGCGCCGCTTCCTGCACCAAAACCCTCCGAGTGTCCTGCTTCGCAGTCACCTTGGCGGCTGGATTTGGCAGTCAGTGGGCGCTTCCCTCGCGCAAACGTCTCGTGATGTCGCCAATACTTGCCATCAACGCCATGATTCGGCCAACCCACCGGTGCGACGCAGTCATGCATCGATGCCATCTATGCACAACAGGGGCGTAAGGGAGGAGCCTTACAATCATTTTCGAGCGGGTACGATGCAGTGTTGAGACGGGGTTGATGTGATGTTGATGCCGCGCGGTGGGTTGACCACCGGCAACGAGCGGTCCGTTGAAGACCATGCGATACAAGTGTCCGGGCAGTGAGGAGCGTAGAGGGCGATCAAGCGAGCACGGGTTCGGACACGACGAGGCCGGCGACGGCGTTGACGACCTTTTTGACGCCGTTCGGGACGCTGCCGGCGAGCGTTGCGCGGCGATCGAGCTGGAACGGCTCAAAGATGCTCGAGCCGTCTTTGAAGTCGTTGGCGACAATGTTGACGAGGTACGACTTGTTCATAATGTCGGTGATGAGCTCGCGCGAGCGTGAGCCGGCAGGGTAGAGGTTGGCCCATTGCACGCCGAGCTCGAATGCCTCGTCCCTGTGGGCGTGAGCGGTGTACGGTGCGGTTGTACGATGCACTCACTTCCACGCGATGAATGACACGGCCTCAACAATGGTCGGCTGTACAATCTCCTTGCCCGGGAAGACACCCCAGGTAACGGCGTTTGGCCCCTCCGAGTGCGTGTTGGTGCGCAAGTCGCCCTGCTTGTTGACCGCGTAGTAGGTGATGCGCGGGTCGCGTTCGATGCGCTTGACGAGCTCGTCGAGGAGGTTGGGAGCAACGAAGAACTCGAGGTACGCCTAAAAGTGTCAGCGGGCCAAAGGGTGGTGTGACATGGACGGAAACACCGGCAACTTGGAGCTAGCAGAGAACGGTGTGCCGCACACCAGGTCGTGCAGCGGTCTGAATATGCACTGCGGCAAAATGCACACCGAGTTTCGACACGCACCTTTTGATACACATAGCCGCCCTTTGGTCCCCACCCATGCACCTCGTCCTCGCTCCGCGCGCCGTCGACGGCCGGCTGACTGTTGATGGTCAAGAACCCGAGCTCGTTCATCTTTGCCAATTGGTCCGTGATGACGCTCGTCTCACTCGATGGCGGCTGCGACGACCACGGGAGTTGGGCCAGGTCAGAGCGGCAGAAGCGAGCGAACAGGTTGGCGACGTCTTGGAACGTGTCGGGGTGACCCCAGAGCTCGTGCGCGTGCTCGGGGGAGATGTTGATGGTGACGGGGTAGCCGTCGAGGTCGCCGAAAGCAGGCGAGCGCGAGTCGCCCCAGCGTCCGTTTGGGAACTGATCCCAGTCGGCAGCTGCGCAAGTGAGCATGGATAACACGGTGCAAGTCACTTACTGCGCGAGAGGTACGACTGGACGCGATTGGCCCAAAAGACGGGACGGACAGTCTCTTCGCGACGTTGCGGTGTGAGTGACTAGGCTGTCAGCATGGGATGAGTCGCCATCACACTCACCGGCCGCCATGGCAGAGGCGCGACGCTCTCTCTCCTGCCCTCGCACCCCAGCGCGTCGAGCAGCATCCTCGCGCCCTTTTCCAAGTTCAACGTGTAGATATGCAAGCCCTTGATGCCGGCCTCGTCGTCGGCCAAGATAGTCCGGCACATGTCGGCGACGAGCCGTGTTCCGACCTCGCGCACCTTTTCGTCATCGGCCTGAACCGGGTTCAACGCGTCGTAAAAGTGAGGCGGGACGACAATGTTCTCGCGCTTGACCCAGGTGGTGAACTTTTGCCAGCTCTGGATCGGCATGATCCCCGGCAGGATCGGGACGGTGATGCCCGCTGCGCGCACGTCGCGGACCCACTGAAGGAAGATTGCCGGGTCGTAGAACATTTGCGTAAAGATGAACTCGGCACCGGCATCGATCTTGGCCTTGAGCCAGGCCATCTCCTGCTGCCGTGCGTCGGCGCCCTCGGGCGTCTCTGGGTGACCCTGAGGGAAGCCAGCGACGGCGACGCAAAAGTCGCCAGGGTAGTTGTCGTGGATGTATTTGACGAGATCGATCGCGTTGTGGAACCCGCCGGGAGTGGGCTCCCATTTAGACGAGCCGGCGACGGGGTCGCCTCGGAGGGCGAGGATGTTTTGGCATCCGTGCGCTTTGGCTTTCTGCGGGGTGTGAGTGGGTGGCAAGGGGCAAGGGGAGACTCACGTCCAAAGCCCATTTGACCTTTTCTTGCGGCACTGCAGGTTGTCAGCTGTCGGTCATGTCGATTCCAGGTACACAAGCAAGCCAGCCAATTCGGGTCGGGTCCGATCAGCAGTGCACCTGGCAAGCTACACGGCATGAACTGATACAGCGCCCTGTCATGTCACGATTCATCCAGGGCAATGTCAAGCTATGGCAGTGACCTGCGAGCGCCTTGGACGCGGGTCGGATGTGAGCAGCTCGATGCCAGCTGTGATCAAGATCCGAGGCGCTGAGACGGCTGCGAGCGTACGATTGGAGTAATCGATACCCAACATGTGTCTAACAGCGCGGCAAGACGGACGCTATCGATTTGGATCAAAGAGCCGGTCGTACCGAATCCAAGAAGCGGCCAGCAACCCAGACGGACGAGCAGACTAAATCCACCGCCCCGAGCCAGCCTCACACTCATTACCCATCCCAGTCCAACACCAATCGACCGAGCCGAGAGTTAGAAGAGCAAAGAGAAAGACTCACTCTCTGTACAGCACAGGTGCATGACGGTGTCGATCCCGATTGAAGCCTGGCACACTTCAACGAGGGATGAAGTCAGGTCTGCGTTCTTGCCGCCTGCGCCCCTGAGTGTGCGTCAGCGAGGGTCGAGTTGGGGTGGTCCCGAAAAAGTGTCCGATGGGCTGCAGGACTGACCAAGTGATGTCGATAAACTCGGGGCCGAGGGCTCGCATCCTCTCGATCCGATCATATAGGTTCTGTAAGCCCTGTGTGCGTCGAGTGTCAACCCATCGCATGTGCAGATGTCTCGCATACCTGTGCAGTCTACCACATTCATGTCAGCTCGGAACGAGAGCGAGCGAGCGCAGACCGACTGACCCGAGGAGGGAAGAATTCAAACGACCAGAACACTCTGTCCTCACGCTTTGCAGCCTCGAGCTTTTCCGTCACTTTCATCGTCAACGTCGTCGTCGCCGAGTCTTGTGCGATCGGTCGGTTGGCTGGTGGCGGGTGAAAAGACTGTCGGTGGGGAAAGTTTGCTTGACTCGACTTGGAGACTATGAAAGGGATACACAACAGGGAGAGAGAGAGGGAGGGTGAGGAAGGGTTGGATGGCAAGTGGGTGGTGCCGAGTGACAGTCGGAGAGTGGTGCAAAGTGGTGCGCACCGAGATCACGGTGCTGTCGACGGTGGTAGCGACGACGGTGATGGTAGCATGTAACAGAGTGATCTCGCAGGTTGCATACAGTCCATACAGCACACTGCAGCACTCTGGCTCTGCTGCAGACAGCGACCGAGTGCTCATCCTCATGCTCTGCACCACCATACCCGCGTAGACATCCTTCTCGGCAGCATGCTCTGCTCGTTGCTCCAGCTGTAGCGAGCTCGCCCCCGATGCACACCATGCTACTGCCCATCTGCCTGCTGAGAGCGTTCCGAGCACCGAGCAGGCTGCAGACAACCGAGCGAGCGTCGACGGCGTGAGCGTATGATTGGTGGACAAGCAGCCAACGACGACCGTACCGTGTTTTGCACCATCAACTCGACAGCATGGTCTGCAGGCCATAAGCTCTCTCAACAACATCTCATAGTGGACCATCTCCCACCAGCAAGCACACCCACGACCGCGTCATGGCGAGCACACCGCCTCCAGCCGGCGCGAGCACCGTCCCGACCGCCCTGCCGGAGCGTAAAGACAGCGTCGGCCATGTCAACGGGCTCGTAGCCAGTGGGATGACGAGGCCCAAGAGGAGGATGAGCCGGTGAGTCTGCGTGCGGTCGGACGGGTCGGCTGCGGGATCCGTTGCGAGCTGTGCGCCGTCTGTTATGCAAGGTGCATCATTCCACACCGATGGTAGAGTGGGGACAAGGCGGGACGTAGCCTCGGACTGGCGAGGTCTGGTCTGCCTACCACCAGCGCCGCGGCTCGAGTCTCGAGCATGTTTGTCAGTCTCGAGCCGTGTGGAATGCTACAATCCTCCCATGAGCGTGTGCATCTTTTCCACACCCAACGTAGGTTGCGAGTGCTAGCCCTGGGCTGTACATGTTCTCATCTCGAGGGACCCATGTACAACGCTGTCCTGCCTTGATGGAAAAGGCTCGCTATGGGTGCTACCTGCTATAGGGGCGGTGCTGGTGCTGCTACGGCTGTACGTGTCACTTTGGCATGTGCATCAATTCATCTTGCACGAACGAGTCGTGACGCATCACGCAGAGCTAGCCGTACCACTCTACCTGCTGTCCGACTGGGACGCTGCTGCTGTCGTCGCTGTCACGACGAAAAGTTGACGGTCTGGACGGATCCGCAGGCAACCTCACGTCCTGACTGTAAAACTATCCAGAGTTGTCATATCGGTCGAGTCGTGTGGACCCACAGGGCTCTTGACAATCCCCTGGCGATCTGCACCGACCCGTGTGCTGCGCGTCCTTGTGCCTGCTCGTATGGGCGCTCGCTTGGTTGCGTTACAGCTCGTGTCAGAGTTTCACAGCGTTGGCGTTGGCGTTGAGCAACATGGACGTGCTAAAGTTTGTTGCACGAACCGGTGCCCAAAAGAGGTCTTGACCCTCTCCCACCTTGTCTGTCTGCATCTCCCCAATCATGCCAAAATCAGCGCTGACGCCTTCGCCTTCGCCCTCCCCGTCCCCCCTCCGCTCCCGCAGCCCAAGCACCACCAACCCGTCATCCACCGCGTCACCTCCCGCCTCTCCCATCAATCATACCCACTACTATCGTGGACACACGCCGAAACTCCAGTTAGACGAAAAGACGCTCGCGTTCAACCACCCACAGGTCTACACCCCAACCGGTGTCGGAGGCAGCAAAGAGCGCGAGAGGGAAAAGGAATGGGAGAGGACGAGGCACGAGGGCGCGACGCGCAACGACGACGCCCCGAGGTTGCTCGGCCTCGAGTTGAAGTGGATCTCGTGAGTGTTGGCTCTGTTTGGGTTTGGTTGGTGATGGCGGGGTGGAATCGACGGTGGGTCGACGAGACAGCCATTGGGCTTTGCTGTCTGTGATCACGCGGCCCTAGATTGGATCGACGACGCTCTCGTTCGATGCTACTGCGAGACTGCGGCAATCACATGCTGGCTGCTCTCAAAATGTACAGTCATCGCAACCCTTTGTCGCGTACTGGCTCAATACCGTCAAGGTCGGAATCTGCGAAACATAGCGTCGACCAGTCCGACTGTTAAGACGAGTAATGGTTTCCTACATCTACCATCGATCCTCGACCCTGTGACGAGCGCGTCCTCGGATTCCAAGATCGCGTCGTCTGAGTGTATCACCGCGTACCCGCTCACCGCCGCCGAGGCGTGAGCTTGCGCGCCCTGCCGTGCCTACGAGGCTGCTGAGAGACTTCAACTTCCCGCCCCATGCTGCGTGCTGACGCCCTTAGCTTGCTCACGCTCGCGCTGCAAAACGCCGCATTGACCATCATCATGCACTACTCGCGCATCAAGTCGAGTCCGTCCAAGACGTACTCTGCCGCGTCGGCCGTACTGCTCAACGAACTCCTCAAGGGCGCCATCTCGGGCTTCATTGCCCTCCGTCGGATCGACCACGACCTCGCGACCTCGACCCAGCATCGTCCTCTGACCCACGCAACCTCTACGCCCTCGAACCCGCTACTGCGCATGCTGCACCCTTCACGCATGCGCCAACTCTCAACCTCGCTCTTCTCACCCGACTGTTGGAAGCTCGGGATCCCGGCGATTCTCTACGTGATCCAGAACAACTTGCAATACGTCGCCGCGTCCAACCTCGACGTGGCGACGTTCCAAGTCACTTACCAGATGAAGATTCTCACCACGGCCTTCTTCTCAGTCGTGATGCTCAAGAAGCGCTTGAGCATGGGCAAGTGGCTCGCGCTGTTGCTGCTGGCAGTCGGCGTCGGCATCGTGCAGCTGCAGAGCGCGACGGGCGGTAGTCATGCGCCGGCGCATGCGCAGGGGGAGAAGCTGCATCAGAGTTCGCTTCGGTCGGTTGGCACGGAAGAGGAGACGCACGCGGTGGTGAGTTCTCGCTGCTTTCTTGAGTCGCCTGACGACTCGTAGCTGCCGGTCACGAGCGAGCCCGCCCGCCTCATGCACCCATTCACCGGCTTCCTCGCCGTCTGCCTCGCGTGCATCACCTCGGGTCTCGCCGGCGTCTACTTTGAGCTCATCCTCAAAGGCGCAGCGCCTCCGCCAGTCGCCAACCCGTCGCAGCCCCCACCCCCGCCACAAGCCGACCTCTGGATCCGCAACACTCAACTGTCAATCTTCAGCTTGATCCCGGCTATCGTCCCAATCCTGTTTGGCTCGCACGGAGGCGTGGGACTGTGGGGGACCGTGACGGCGCCGTTTCGCAACTTTAACGGTTGGGCTTTTGCAACTGTCCTGACTCAGACGCTTGGAGGGCTCGTTACGGCCATTGTCATTCGGTACAGCGACAACATCATGTGCGTTGCCTGCTAGCGTCGTATGGCACTGACATGCTCGTAGGAAAGGGTTCGCGACCTCACTCAGCATCCTCATTTCATTCCTCGCATCCGTCATCCTGTTTAACTACCCAATCACCTTTGGCTTTCTGCTCGGCGCTTCGGTCGTTCTGCTCGCCACGTACTTGTACAACGCGCCCGCGCCGCCAGCTTCAGCTCCCACCACGCGCTCCGCCGTCGCCGTACCACCCGGCTCACCGATCCACTCGTCGGCCCCAATCCTCGGTGAACCGCAACGGCCATCGCGCACGTCAAGCATGATCTCTCTGCTCGGCCTAACTTCGGCGGCTGCCTCCCGTCGGCCCTCGGCGGCAGATCTTCGTGTGTCTGCAGGAGGAACCAACTCGGCTCCGGGCACGCCATACCTCGGCGGCCTGAGCACCACCGGCAACGAGGGGCTCGTCATCTCGACGCATGGCAGGCACAGTCGGCCGGTCGACGTGGCGGGTGGTGCAATCAGAGAAAAGCGCGTCGACTAGGTAGATGGCATGTCAATAATTGCATGGATCAGCTTGGCGTCATCACCGCGGCCATTGCAGACGACGGGCTCGACTGACCGCCCGGTGAGTCACGCAGCTTGGCTTGGCTTGCACCGCCCTGGTGACTCTGATTACCAACAAGCGGTCTTTAGGTAGACACGCGAAGGCCTTGATGACATTGAGACCTTGGACAGTTCGCTTTCCATTGTCCGACGATATACGTATCCCCGTCCCACGCAGCTGCGCGGCTCGCCGCTCAAGCTATGTATGCTCGAGCTCAGGCGAAGGCGTCGCAAGGTATAAGAGCATGCTGGCTAGCTCCCACTGCTCACCCGAACGATGAGCACTGTTGCGGATCCTCCTTGCGAGTCGCTGAAAACGTTTGCTTCAGCACTGAAAAGTAAGACCCTTGACGGCTTGACATTCGCAAACGCCGCCGACACTCTTCAGGAAGATCCAGAATTTCGCGCGTTGGAACCTGGCGTCAAGGAAAGCTGGGTCAAACAGCTGGTGAGCGCGGCGTGCATCGACCGCAACGTCGTGATCGAGGCCCAATTGTTGTGCAAGCGGCGACGATCCGAGGGTGGTAGCGGAATGATCTGCCTAATTGAGAAAGCAGGCGACAGTGCGTAGACAGATGCAGTCGCTGTCTGATCTCAGAGCGCACTCGTGCAGCCTCGACGTAAAGGCAAAAGCAATAAAGCGTCCTCCCTTGGGCACCGGTCAAAGCATTGCGGTTCATACGAAGGCGCCGTGCTTCGTTGGAAGCTTTGGGCGACGCTACATAAGCACCGTCGATTTTGCGGTGGTCCTCAATCCGGTGTAAAGCGCACACTGCGGAATGGAAGGCATCACCCCCTCTGATTCCCTACCAACAAAGGCTCTGGAATCGTATCGCACGGCGATAAGTGCGCCAAACATAAATGCGTACACGCTCGCTCAGGCCGCTTACAAGCTCCATCGTGCGCCGGAGAGTAAAGCAATGTCAGCTGAACTGACCGGATATGAGGACAAACTGTGCAATGAAGCGGGTATCAGCGAGGAGATGCAATTGGAAAGCCGGAAGAACTTGAAAGCATTCAACAAATCGAATTGAGATGGTTCTTACATTCTCGAACTGCGATGTCATTCCGTTTTGTCGATGCAGCGCACTCACCGCGCATATCAAAGGTATGCTTCTCACCGTCGTGCTACATCCTGTGCCTTCGCGCCACCTTGGTCTCCTCTATGCTTCCTTTGCCCATCCACTCCAGTCTGCACGCACGTCACCTCAGGCGAGGTCCCAAACCAGTCCAGGTCCTGTTTTGACCTGACAACAATGTCATCTCGCGACTACGTCCGGATCACCCGTGAAGGCTTGCCGACTGCTGCACTCCAAGACTTCTGGGATGCGTTGGACGTGCCTCGGCTCGAGACCGCTGACTTGATTGCCGGAGTGCAAAAAGTGCTCAGCGATCCAGATACGCTCAGACAGGACCCCAAGATTGTTTTGAATCAGTTACAAGCTTTGATGGACATGGCTCAAGTACCTCTGAGTGACCAAGTTACGGCACTCATGTTGTGCCAAGGAGGCTCGCGTAGTTGATAGCCTCATAGCCGCAAGCGCTGTGGTGACAGTGTCAGCAGTCGAATGCATCTCAATGGTTGACGGTCAACCGCGCTCACAAAAGCCCAGAGCTAGACCAAATGAAGCTGTGCAAAGCAATGCTTAGTGTTTACGCCGTAGCGAGCAGCCTCGTTGCGGCCACCGATGGCTTACAGCTTGACTGGCGCCAACATTGACGATTGCGAGCCGGTGCGACCGTGCAATGTGCCAAAGCTCTGCGGATCCTTGCGTCACAACTGGCGCCAGATACTGGAGGGGGCGCGAATGGTACGGCTTGAGTGCTAGCTCTTTGCGGTCCATTGTAGCGTCTTGGATAATGGATGCCATTCAAGCTCTCCAGTGTGCAAAGTGTTGACGTTCCCTTCAGGCTGGGTGACGGATTGCATAGAGCGGGCCGAGTCGGTAAGCATCCCGATGAAAGGTGCATCTGATTGTCTATGACGATTAATCCATCCATTGTTGCGTCCACTCGCCAGAGCCACACAAAGCTCAGCGCCCCGCTGAGGTGAAGGGCAGTTCTTCTTACCATGTCGCAGTCGATCGTTCCACCAGGTATCGACCCGAACCACGAGGCCTTGTCCAAATTCTCAGAAGTGACCCGCACGCCGAACGTGACAGCAAGCGAGTTAGCCTCAGCCATGGTAACCCTGGTTACGCATTCAGACTTTCCGCTGGCCAAGTCCAAGTCGCTTGGCACCTGGGCCGCCAGCGAGATGGACAATGCTGGGATTGACAAGTCGACAAGGAGGGATGCAAGGAACGAGGTCCAGTCGCGACTGATGGAAGGATCCATCTAGCCCAGTAGTCACATAGTGCTTGCTGATGCGATGCGAGAGTGATGCTGTCGATCGTGTTGCTAGAGCATTGTTACCGCCCGACGTTGCTAAGTAGATGGTGACGCTCTGTTCTTCTCATGGATGCAATGGCCTCGCGCAAGAGACAAAGCAGCCAGCAGAGCAGCCCTGAGCATACCGAGTGGCCTGCTGGCAAGACATTGAAGCGGCCAAGCTCGAGACGGGACAAGAAATGGCTGCTGGTCGGTGCTGCGTCGCTGGCAGTGCTCTACTGGACGTCCAACACCAGCCATGAACGAAGCCATGGCAACTGGAGAGCAAGCAGAGCTCTGCAACCTGGCCACTGGGACTTTGACGATGGCCGACGGACGCTCGTCGACGCCGTGTATCTCGAACCGGTGGATGAGATGCTGCACTATGTCAACGTGATGCTGGGCAACGGTGGGTGCGTGCGATGCGTCGGGGCCATGTAGCATACTGATTGACTCTACTTAGTCCTGAGCCCAATCTGAGCGGCGGTGAGCTGCTGATAGTACAGAGCAGGGCCATGCTGACGCAGCTCAGGCATGATTCCGTCCGTCGCCCCGCCTTTCGCCATGACCAGGTGGACGGCGCAGACCCGGCAGAACTGTGTGTACCATGTGGTCGTCAGAGACAAGCTGATCGATGTAGACGTATCGATGTGCCCATACAACCAGACGGACTCGAAGATACATGGCTTCATCGGTGAGCACGCTGCCCTCTCAACACACGCTGACCAGACAGGTACGCACCAGCCGGCGATCTGGATGGGTGCGTGGAATCCATGCCTTTACAGACTCGACTGACTGTCATCCAGGCGAGTCTGGCCCGGTGCAGCTGTCGGTCGGTGTCGGCGAGGTCAAGACCGACTTTGACGAGCGTGGCTTGACATTCGACAAGGCAGACGAGTATGCGAGCATCAACTACTATGAGAACGTACTTCAGACGCACGGCAAGGGCGAGATCAGGGCGCAGCTGACTGCAAGTGGGTCATGCGACTGCCGATGGGAGATGGCTGATCCCGGCGTGCAGCCTCCCGCGTGGGACACCTTCGCTTCACATTCCAGACCGCAGGCCAGAATACCGCACCCCACATCGTCTTGCAAGCTTCGCGCGAGTCGGTCATTACCTCGGATTCCACAAATGTCACCTATCCCATCGGCCACGTCTCCATCGACCGTGATCGTCACGAAGTAACAGGGTGGAGCAGCGAGCGGCAAGAGTGCGTGCTGCTAGACGCGTTGGAGGATGGCTGACCAGTGAAGCTATATATTGATATCCGACGAGCTCGCCGCGCCCTCTTTCAGAGGCTACTTTGTTGCGCGGTTCTCTCGACCGTTTCGCGACTTTGGCGTGAGCCGCCGGGGCGAGCTGCAAGCGGGCGTTGTCGATGCCGAGGGCGAGGTACTGGCGGGCTACGTGACGTTTGAGGAGGGCACCAAGGATGTCGAGGTCAGGGTTGGACATAGCTTCATCTCGATCGAGCAGGCGAGGCGGTGAGGCTCTTTTCTCCTGCTGGTGGTTCCTGACACCGCGCAGTAATCTCGACCTCGAAGTCCCCAACGGGCAAACCCTCGAAGAGACTTCTCGCTTGACCCGCTCAGCCTGGGTTGAAAAGTTTGACTCGCTCGAGGTCGTGGGAGCCACGCCGTCAAACCTGACCGTACTCTGCTCCGGCTTGGCCCACACCCTGCAATATCCCAACGAGCAGTTTGAGCTGTCTTTGAACAACCAACCTCACTACTACTCTGGCTACACGGACCGCGTCGAGCCCGGGATCAGCTACACCGGGTACAGTATCTGGGACACGTTCCGCGCCGAGACAGCATGGCTTATCCTGTTGGCGCCCGAGCGCGTCCCTGACATGATCACGAGCATGCTGCAAGACTACCAGCAGGGTGGCTGGTTGCCCATGTGGAAGAATATCGTCGAGACGAACATTATGATTGCGACGAATGCAGATTCGATCATTGCACAGGCGCTGCAAGCGGGTACGTCGCCTGCCGCCGAAGTGAGAGTGCTGATGAGACAGGTGTGATTGGCTTTGACAGGCTGCTGGCGTGGGAGGCTGTCAAAAAGGACGCGGCAGTCGCTCCAGACAGGGACACCGAGCTGAGGTGCGTTGTGATCAAGTCTTGAGCATCACTGATTGCGTGGCCAGATTTGATGATCGCGAAGAGCACACGCCACAAGAGGCTCGCGCCGGCTTGACCGAGTACAAGCGGTTAGGCTATGTCGCCGACGATCTGCATTCGGAAGCAGGCAGTCGCACGCTCGACTATGCTTGTGCGTCGTCACGCCATGTCGCTCGAGAGCTGACGAGGGATCAGACAACGACTGGGCGACATCTATCGTTGCCGAGCATCTTGGCTCTTATGAAGACGCTAGGTTCTACCGCGAGCGGTCCAAGACGTACGCCAAGATGTGGAACAAGCAGACTGGCTTTATGGAAGCGAGAAACTCGAATGGCTCGTGGGCAGGCGAGGACGCGGGATGGTGTGAGGGTGATCACTGGGCGTACTCTTTCGACGTCATGGTGCGTTGCTCGTTGGGCTTGTATGTCGCTCACAACACCAGCATGACATTCCCGGCTTGGCCGAGCTCATGGGCGGAAACGAAGCGCTCGTCGCGTTCCTGGATCGACACTTTGACGAAGGACACAACCTGCACACCAACGAGCCGTCGCACCATATTGTCAGTGCGCTCAGCTGGCGTATGGTTGTTGCTGACCTTTAGCCGTACATGTACGCCCTCGCCGGCGCCCCGCACAAGACGCAAGAGCGTGTTCTGGAGCTCGCGCGGAACGAGTACAATCACACGGCGGGAGGGTTGTCGGGTGTGAGTGTGGATCAGGGTCTAGTAGACCATGCTGACAGCTGTATCAGAACGAGGACTGTGGCCAGATGAGCGCGTGGTACATCTTTTCAGCGATGGGCTTCTATCCCGGTGAGTGACCGCCAAGGTGGGAACCCTGCACTGACTTGCTCCAGTCGATCCCGCTTCGGCAACCTACGTGATCGGTGTGCCCTTTTTCGACTATTTCAGCATACACTTCCCTGGCGCTGCTCGACCTTTGAGAATCACAGCTGCGGGCGTTACTAGCGGTAAGCCGTATGTCGCAGGCTTGACGGTCGACGGGGCGCCATGGTCGTCGACTACGATCTCGCACGCCCAGATTGCGCAGGGGGCAGACATTGTATTCACCATGGCAGCTGAGCCTCAGACATGGGGAGCGGCATGAAGTGCGGTTGTACGGCGATGCATAGACCTTTTGAAACGAGTCACGTGACGCGGCATTGTTGCTTCTTGACATCTTCATTAACTCTTTGGACGCATTCACCGTCGTCAACGCTGCCCAGCATGGCGCAGAACCCACACAAGGAGACAGGCAAGGCTACCAAGAACAAGTATGTCAAGTTGCAAGCGGCGCGGACCGTCCCGGATGCAGCGAGACTGTCGAACAAGTCGGTCAGGTCAGAGATGCCCGACGGCGTCAAGAGGATCACCAAGGGTTTGTCGAGTGTATGCTGTGTTCCAAGGATACTGATGCGATAGCAGCTGTCAGGCCGCTCCCTGGCGGTCTATCTATCGAGGCGTTTGCAGAGGTGGGCTCGCTGTGGACGCTAAAGTCGGCGCTGAGGTCAACAGGCTAGAAGTCGAGAGATTGTCACCATGAAGAGCTGGATGGCCAACACTGCGTGCGTCTTACGGCTCGATGAACCAAGCTCATTATCACAGTGCGGCTTCAACGACGCGAGCATTCCAGTCGCTGCCTCGGCATCTCAGGCGTCGGGCGGCAAGTCACAACCCGCGCCGTGTACCGCTTAGGATCAGGGCAAAGGCCACTGCAGAGGTGTGTTGCTCTCCAGCTAGCAGGGGGACTGACGACCGTAGATCGACCCCAACGATATCATTGCCAAGAAGCAAAAGAAGCGGGCGGCCAAGAGGCTGAGGGGCCGCAACGGGCTCAAGGTGACGGATATCTTTCGGCGGCGGCAGCGTAGGTGTCGCGTAGCTGCAAACGGGTCGTGCTGACGAGTGCAGGCGAGAAATCATGGCTCGAGACTCACATCTGGCACGCGAAACGCTTTCACCTTACCAACCTGTGGCGCTACCGGCTGGCACTCTCACCTACTCTTAAATCGCACCGACCGGCTCATCGAGCTGTTCACCGGACAGCGACGCTACACGATGCGTCGTACTATGGAATCATCGAGCTCGTCGGGCAACGCGAGGATCTGCTTCAGGTGCTCAAGAGCATGACGGGAGGCGACGGCGCGTGGGCTGGCGGCAAGTGGGTTGGGGGTGGATGGAGCGATACAGTCCTGACCCATGCAGATACGAGTCAGGCGGGCGTATGGCCCTCACTACGCTGTATCATCCCAACACCTGGCCGGCTGGCATGATAGGACCTGCCGAGCTTCTGTGGCGTCCGCCTATCGAGCCCACAGCCGAACCATCCTCTTCAGCAACACCCGCCCGCACCATCTGGATCCGGCTACATCCCTCCATCTACGAAGAAGCCTGGCAAGCCATCAAATCGTCTCTTGCAGCTTTTTCATCGACCAGTCCGGCCCCAGCTGATGTCATCACCATGCGAGACCTTCGCGGCGAGATCAATGCTTTCGAGATCATGGGGCCGAATGCAGCGAGGGTACTGCGGGGTGTCATGACGCTGTGTAAGGATGTGAAAGGGGTCAAGAAGCAGGTAGGCTGGCGTACCTGCCACCATACGTAGCTGATGACCTAGTTCTGGGACGAGCTCAAGATGCTCGACAATGCGGCCAGTGTTCCCGAGGGCTTGGTTGCTTCACTTAGGGTCTACGACCCCCGGTTGAGGTGTGTAAGCGACCGACATGCCGGATCTGGCTGATGGTCACAGCTTCCCACCGTCTAACGTCCATCGAAGCGCAACCGAGCTCGATCACCCCACGAGCCGTTCGTCCTTCACCATCGAACCCAGCGCAGAGCTCGCGGCTGGCGATCTGTGGCAAGAGGAAACGCGAGACAAGCTGTTCAAACCGCGTTTCCGCAAGGCAGATCTGGACGCTCGGCGCGCGAGTGTGAGTCTTTTGCCGGCTTGCGTTGGAGCTTACGATGGACAGATTGGCCTCCCGGGCAACCGCCTGCATGCAATCGCGCAAGATGACCGCGTCCCCATCACCCTCATCCAGCGTTCCGTCCAGTCGCCTGCATCAACGTCGCCAACCCCATCTAGTATCCACGGCTTTACCCTGCTCGTCCCCGCCGGCTGGTCGATGCCGTTCTGGCAATCCCTCGTTTTTACCGGATCTTTCACAATCGGTCTCAAGGAACGAACGACCCAATATCAAGAAGCCGGTCGCCTCAGTTTTCCAGATGACTTTGACGGCGTCTCCACTGCTGGCAACGATTGGGCGGAGAGGAAGCAGGAAGAGCTACGGCGTCGGTGGGAACGCCGTCCGCCGGGCAAGCGTGCCGAATGGACGTCTCTGGGTACACGAAGCCCATGGCGGCCAGACTGGGAGGTCGTGCTTGCTCCGACTGGTGCGAGCGACGCCATGGACGTTGATTCAGCCCCATCTGGCGTGTGGGCGGTGAAAGCGCCGCTCGTCAAACATCTCGCCGAGCTCGCTCTTGATCCTGATCCCTCTTCAACCCTGCTTCGGCAAGTCAACGCGTTCCGAAGCAAGCGGAGTATCGCCCCAACCCAAGACGCCGACGCCGTCTTCCGCTCAGCGATCATCAACGTCCGCATTGACATGGTCGGCAAGGGCTCCCCGGCCGACTTGGCAGTCATCTATCGCATCTCTGCCGAGCAGCGTGAAGAGTGGCTCGCCGCCGAAGACGAGCGCAAGCAAGGTCGTACTGAGACGTTGCGGATTTCAGACGTTGCAGAGGCGAATACAGAGATGGAGCGGGTGCGTAGCGCTGCGTTGCACGGGCAGACTGACACTGGATAGCTGGGGAACGAAAAGGCCGCACAGGGCGATATCATCGGCTATGTGACGTCGGGCAATTTCTCACTTGCCCGAGGTTGCGGCCATGGGCTTGGAGCAGTGTCTTTGCTGGCTTACCTCGAGTTATTGCGGGATGGTCTGCGGTATGTGTTTAGTAGAGCTTGCGCTGATTGCTGACAACCACAGTTCCAATACCCTCACCAGCCAAGTCTTGGTCAAGGTCCGGAACCGAGATGGGCCAATGTGCAGACTGGCCCGTTTGGAGGTCATTGCGTGAGGTGGAGCCAAGCGTGATGCATATACTGTACATGTACCAAGTCTCCTCTTTCTCGCCCGTCGATGATCACCATCACCACTGCGGCATATCAGCATCGGCCGGTATGCTCGTCCGGATCATCACCCCACGGCTTCGAACGGAGGGCGAGATCTCGAACAGCCACTCACAAGCTGCGCGTGCGCCGTCTTGCACCGTATGGTCTCCTAGTGCCACACTGTTGGGAAGGATGGCGTCGCCGGCGGTATCCTTGGGCTGGCCAAGGTCTTGACCTGCATCAACGCCTGTGTCACAGGTGCAGGGGCCAACGCCGTTGCCGTATGGGGTCGAGTGCACCGAAGCACCGCCTGCCTCGTCTTCCGGCTTGTCCTCGGCTTGGGGAATAGCCCTGTCGATGAGGAAGCCGCAGTGCTTGGCGACAATGTCATCCGGCTTGCCCGTGCCCTGACAGACCGCGGCCTGCAGCGCGTTTGACTGGGCTACGGTGAGAAAGACGACGCGGGAGCGCCATCCCGGACACCGAGCGAGCACGGATGAATGGATCTGCTTGTGGTGTTGAACCTCACGGAGCGTCTGCGGTGCCGCTCCGCCAATGATGAACCGCGCTTGTGGGTCATCGACGGCGCTCTCGAGTGTTGCGACTACTTGGTCTACGACGGCGACCTGGTTGAACGAATGCCTGAGCGCATCAAACGCGAGGTGGACCGTACAAGCGTACGACGGCAGAGGAGGGACCACAAATGGACTCACTTGTAGCCAGATGTAGCCCGGCGCCCAGGAATGGAGAAAGGGAATGAGGTCGACCAACGGCTGGTGCTGACGGTGGTGGAGTGCCGCGTTGGTGATTACAAGTGAGCGATCTCGGCGGACGACCGAGTCGGGGATGGTGGAGATGAGTTGAGGGGCGGTGTGTTCTGATAGATACGTCTCGTAGGGCACGGGCGGATGCCAGATGAGCGTGGTGGCGACCGGTGCAAGGGTCTCGAGGTTACCCAGTGCTGTCAACTGGTCACTGTTGAGCTTGATGACGAGGCGTCGAGTGCAACACAGGGCATCTTTGTCGCGTAGCTGGATCTGCCATTGAGCGCAAGAGACTCTCAACTGTAGGCTAAGAGGTGCACACTCGACCGTGGCCTCGTCGTGGAACATGGCCCGCAGTGAGAGGTATCGCCAAAGACGGTTCACTCTGGTGCACAGGCTCACGTCAGGGAGGTTGTGTCGGCCATCAGAGCCAGTCTTGACATTGTGTATGATGAGGTCGACTAGTTCTGGTGTAGCGAGAACGCGGTCGGCCGCAGGGGTACGGTGGAACGTGGGCACTGCGAGGGCCGCGAGCCGAGGAGTATCGAGAAGGTCGACAGGGTGGGGTGTAGGCTTGTGCAGGGATGCAGGGGTAGTGAGGAGCGTGAACATATCGCTGGCGTCGTTGTCGAGAGGAATGTACCGAGCCAGGTCTGTCTATCTGGTCAGGATCACCCAGTCAGCGAGGGTGGGTCAGAGCGGGCACGTCAGCCAGAGTGATCCACAGTCAGCAGGCCTTGGAGTCGATGTGGATGTTCAAGTTGACGGCGCAAGCACAGCGATCGTAACAAGTCCAGGTTGACCACACGTTCGCTATCAACTCGAGGGTTTGCCATCCATCTTGTTCTTGTTCGCTGCGTCGACCGGCTCTCACTTATCGCCTGCTCGAGGCAGCAAAAGGCCGTGAGTGCGTGTAGACTGCTCCTGTACAGCCGTTGACCGCTCAGAGGACAATGCTGCCATACGGCCGCAACTCGGCATACCATGTCTTTCGACTGGTCCTGCGCTCTCAGCTCGAGCGTGGACGGGGTGCTGCTACAGCCGCTGCTCAGCTGCCATCGACAAGTCTAGCAGCGGACGCGAGCGAGTGTGCAGCAGAAGCGACGAGCAGTACTGGCAGGTCGGAAACCCGCCCATGCTTTCTCGAGGCAGACGACGCCGAGTACCAAGCGGTTGCTCTGCCTGCTCGACCGCCAGCATCCATCGCTATCCCGTGGCCGACCTTGTTCCCACATCAGACAGAGCCTTCTCCACCACCCTACTCTTCCTCGCAAGCCGAGAGGCAGTGCGACCTCCTCGCTCTTTTCATCCAGCGCTCCGACCTCGCCTCGGCCAAGACGGTCCTGCAGGAGCTACAGGAGCACCGGGTCCCAGTCCATCACCGCGCAATCTACCTCCACGCTGCTGTCTTAGCACTGGCCCAACCTGCCGAGGCTGGCGCAGAGACGCAAGAGTTTCTGCAATGGCTCGAGCTGTATCCGAACCGTCCAGCAGGGCAGTACACTGCCGCCGTGGCTCAGACATGGGATCCCATCACGGCTCGCCTGATCCAGTGCTACACGGCCAATCATGCCTTTCTCTCCGACGTAGTCATGCTCGGTGCGAAAAAGGGCTTGTTGCCAGCCCTGATGCCGACAATCGTCGCCCACCTGACGGCCACCGTCTCACCAAAAGAGTCGTTGACACTGCTGGAACGCGCAATGCATCGCTACCGGCGCTATGCGACTTCACTCGAACGCGGATCGTCTTCAGCGCAGGCGCAACGGCTTGCCCGGCTGGTCGAAAAGCAATGCTGGACATGGCGCGGCAAGCACCTGCACTACCTCGTCCAGGCGGGCTGGGTTGAAGAGGCAAAGGGCATCTATCGAGCGCGGGTTGGGTGGGACGACTGGACGCGAGACTACCTCGACGGCGTGCTGCGTGAGCAAGTCGAGTCGGATCCCGTTGCGCCTCGCCTAGTCAATCAACCCGTCGCAATCCCCGCCGGGCTCAGTGTATCGCAGCAAATCCGCTTCGTGTTCGCCCACCCCGATGTCACGCCCGACTCGCTCGCAAACCTAATCACCGGCATTCGCGCAGAGTCGAGTACGCACCCCACGCTGCTAAGCCGGCTGCGCTCGCGCTTCTCATACCCGTTTTCCGGGCCGTACCGCTACCAAGGCGACAAATGGCAGCACGCCGAGATCCTGTCGCATGTTCGGGCCGGCAATCACACCGAGGCTATCCGCCGCTTTGCAGATTATTTTGTCTGGGTCGGCCTGCCTGCGCACCTTGCGCCTGCACCGACGCCAACCGCTAGGTATCGACGCAAGCGGACGCCGAGCATCCACGTCTTGACCACCATCCTCCCTAGTGTCCTCTGTGGTGTTCCATCGGAAGAATACCGCCGTGCATACGCGACACTGGTACCGACGCTGCCACCGGCGCTGCGCCCGACCCATCTCACCGACCTCGCCATTGTCCGCGCTTCCCTTGCCTCGCGCGAAGACCTGCAGCAACTCATTGACCGCGAGCTGGCCGCTGGCACCGGCACGCCCGCATGGTCTCGGATCCTCGTCGCACTGACGGCCAGGTCACAATGGGATCAGGCAGACTTGCTGCTGTCAGCCATGGAGGTGCACGGGAGTGACGCGGCAGACGCAACGATCCCAAAGCCGAACGCGCGCACCTATGCCGGCGTGCTGGTGATCCTGATGAGGGAGCAGCAGCACGAGAGGGCGAGAGAGGTCGCAAAGAGGATGGAGGTGCAGTGTGGCTCCGAAGCTGTCGAGACGTTGCTTTCGAGGCTGAGAGCGGGGCGGGTGGGCGAGGCAGGCCAGATGGATCGAGACAGCGTTGGTTATGCATAGATTGTCGCAATGGGCGACTTCAAGGCTTGGTGCGAGCTCTTGAACGAGTAGAGACCGAGGTGTGCACCACAACGACGCAATGCCCAAACACCATTCCCATCAAACCAGTGCTATACCGATCACGAATGCATCGCTGCATGTATTGCTCATTGACGTTGTCAGCGTCACGAGCGGCTCAGGTAGCCGACAAGGATCAGAGTGCACGCAATCGCAAGAACGGCGTACAGGACTGTGTCATCAGTGTGCACTGCAGACTCTTAGCAACGTACCAAGCCACAAGGCTCGCCGCAGCCGATTCTTGAACCGCATATCGTGCTCAAACCCGATCCGTTCTCTGACGAGCCTCTCTTTCTGCTAGATGTCAGCGGTGCCATGGTCCCCAACACGACACGCACCACTGCTTCGACGCGATCCTCCAACACTCGCTCGTCACCCGTGCCAGGACCTGTCTCTGGCTCGTGCAAGGCGCCGTCGAAAGCCTGTAGTGCTTGATCCGCTTTGACACGGGCTGACTTGAGCCGTGCTTCGAGGGGTGGAAGCGAGGTCGAGGTTGCTACGAGGAGGGCGGAGGACGTTTCCTGTGTGGTCAGCTGGGTATCGAGGCTTGCACCACACACACTTCTGACTTGACATCCGCTTCATCCAGAGCAGAGAGCTCGTTGGGGAACGCGACGTATAGCTTGGCATGGAGGGTGGCCTGTGCGGTGAGCTCGGCGTGGTCAACCTCTCGACGACATACCAGTGAGCGCCGGATCTGCTCCTCGTGCTCTTCACACTGTCTTGTCAACACCTCGACCTGTTGCTCGAGCTTGCTGCGGCTCATCAGCTATCGTCGTGTTGAACGTCGGCACATACGAGATGGCGTGGGCCGCATCTCGCTGTGCTCGCGGTGTCTGTCCGACTCGAGCTCCTTGCTGCTGACCTGCATCAGGCAGAGCTGTCGTCGAGCGCTGCAGCTGCTGACCCGCCATCAACATCAAGGATAGTAGAACGGCGCCGGATCCGGCTCAGCGTTCTCGAGAGATGACGCACATTCGCCGTCTACGAGGGCGACGAGTGCGTTGGACGTCTTCAAGCATCCCCATCCACCTCGACAGACCACTACAGCATGCCAGGAGACCCAACCGACAAGGCAGGCCAGCCCATCCGCGGCATCCAGGTCGGTCACCGCTCGAGCACTGATACCTTGGAGCTGACGGGTGCAGGACCATGCCCTCATCGGTAACCTGCGGGTTGGTAGCCGTCTGACGAGCGAGCAGCATGCTGATAGGTGCAGACCGCCGCCCTGATCAGTACCGATGGCTCGATCGAGTCCATGTGCATTCCCTACTTTGACTCGCCCAGTGTGTTTGCACGGGTGCTGGATGAGAACAAGGGCGGGCACTTTTCCATCACCCCGTACGTGCATGCTGTCGAGGCGCCTGGCTGAAACCCGCAGGACGTTTGACTTTACCACCAAGCAACAGTACATGCCCAACAGCAACGTCCTGTCCACAAAGTCGGTCGTCAGTGACTGAGCTGCGGCCTCTGACGAGAGCAGATTTCTGAACGAGGAGGGCGTCGCCCAGATGACAGATCTGCTTGTGCCAAGAGGTGCGTCATCTGCCTGTCGAGTGCTGCTGATGAAACGCAGGCGCCAACCGGACCGGCTCGCAGTCTCGCTCTTTCCTGCCCTGGCTCATCCGCAAGGTCGAGGTCATCCGCGGCAAGGTCCCATTCCGTCTCGAGTGCGCCCCCGCGTTCAACTATGCGCGAGACAAGCACACTCTCGAGGTTTGTCGTGCACGCGCGGTTGCTGTGCTGACCACGCCAGATGGTCGTCGACGACTCGTTGCCGACGGGCGTCAACCACAAGCACAAGGCCGTCTTCACCTCGCCCAACCTAACTCTCGACTTGCGCTATCTCGTCGACGCGGCCGACGACGTACAAGACCCTCAGATCGAGCTCAAGGCGACCGACTGCACCGACCGGGGACTGCTAGGCGAGAGCCTCGTCTCCGAGTTTGAGCTCGAAGAGGGTCAAGCCATCTACTTTGTCTTGCGCGAGGTTGGCGACTACAGCTATGCGAGCCAAGAGCATCAAAAGGTCGCCAACCCGGATGCGTCACGCGCCGAGACACTTGGTGTCCCGCTCGACAAGTTGATGGAGGCCACTAGCAAGCTGAGGCCAAAGGACAACCCGGTCATGACCAAGGTGGGTGCATCACATTGTTTAGGCCCACTGACACCCCAGGCCCTTGTCAACGCCCTGATCCGTGACACCCAGCTGTACTGGCAAGACTGGATCGCGCGCAGCGTGTACAAGGGGCGATGGCGCGAGGCCGTCAACCGCTCGGCGCTCGTGCTGTAAGTCCCTCTGCGTCAGCAGGCACAACTCACGACCACAGCAAGATGCTCGTGTTCGAAGAGACGGGTGCGATTGTTGCAGCGCCGACGTTTTCGTTGCCAGAGCATATCGGCGGCGGCCGGAACTGGGACTACCGCTTCACCTGGTGCCGCGACGCTTCGTTTTCGGTATTTGCGCTCATCAGGCTTGGCTTCACCGAAGAAGCCAATGCGTACATGGACTTTATCCTCGACCGGCTCAGGGACAGGGTGCGTGATTTGACAGTGCGGGCGTAGGCTAACCCACCAGAACTCGGACGGCTCGCTACAGATGTGAGTTTTATCTTCCATCAGGTCAAACCAGGCCGACGCATGGTCGTCTTTTCCACTTTATCCCCTTGCTCTACTTGTTCTGACCAGCACCATCCATGGTCTCAACAGAGTCTACACGATCCACGGCGGCAAGGTGGGTGTCGGGTCAAGCAGGGTGCAGTGCTGACGTTTCAGGAAATGGACGAGATCGAGCTGGATCACCTGGCGGGCCACAAGGGCTCCAAGCCCGTCCGCATTGGCAACGGCGCGGCGGACCACTTGCAGCTGGTGCGTGATGCGTCGTGTAGTCGTCGCTGAAACTCGGCAGGACATCTACGGCGAGTTGATGGACGCCATTTACCTGTGCCAAAAGTACTCCAAGCCGCTGGTTCGTGCTGAACAACCTCGACTCGCCGTGCTGATGCCGCGCAGTCGTGGGACTCGTGGGTCAGCGTTCGCCAGCTGGTCGACTATGTCTGCACGCAGTGGGACAAGCCGGACCTCTCGATCTGGTGCGTGGTAGCGCCGCAGTGAGCTTGCTGACGCCCACAGGGAGGTTCGCGGTGCCAAGCAAAACTACCTGTATTCCAAAATTATGATCTGGTGAGTCGTCCGCGCGGCTGTTGAGAAGCCTGACACGGCAGGGTGGCCATCGACCGCGGGCTCCGTCTAGCCGACAAGCGCTGCCTTCCGTGCCCCAACCGGGCCAAGTGGATAGGCATCCGCGACCGCGTGTATGAGGAGGTGCAGGAGAAGGGCTGGAAGTGAGTTGCGCGGTGTGTAGGGTTTGCTGACAAGTCAGCAACGAGCGCAAGTTCTTTTCGCAGAGCTACGAAGGCAAGGACATTCTCGACTCGGCCGTATGTGAGTCACGTCTGTATAGCTTGACGGTGCTGACAGCCTGTAGTGATCATGCCTTTGGTGCGGTGCTGCGCCCCGAAGCCTGCTTACACGCACAGGTTTTCTTCATCTCGGCCAACGACCCCCGCTTTACTCAAACTCTTGACCAGATCCTCAAGACGTACACCTACAGTCTGGCCGAACCGAGCTGACGTCGAATAGGCCAGAGAAGGGCGGTCTGACGGCCAACAACACCGTGTTCCGATACGACACCGAAAAGGCGGATGACGGAGTTGGCGGCGACGAGGGTGCTTTCTCGGTGCGTGGCTTGAGCCGTTGGTTGCACAGGCTGACAACCCAGCTCTGCACGCTGTGGTGTGTCGAGGCACTCAGCCGTGCCGGCGTCTGGGACAAAAAGTACTTGAACCGCGCGATCACCATGTTTGAGGATTTCCTGGTACGCCGAGTGATCATGGCCGCGCGAGACTGACGCCTGCAGGGCTATGGTAACCACGTCGCTCTGTATTCCGAGGAGATCTCGCGGGGTGGTCAAGGACTGGGTGTGAGTGGGGACGCAGTGGCATGCGTCGACTGACGCCTCGCAGAACACGCCGCAGGCTTTCAGGTATGCAGGATATCGACGTGTGCGATCTACTGACACGCCCGCCTGTAGCCACTTTACCCTGTGAGTCTATCGCCAGCGTGGTGTCCGGTCTGACTCGTGGTAGCATCTCGGCCGCATTCAACTTGGATCGGGTCATCACCGGCTTCAAGTTTGCGGCCTAGTAAAATTGCAGCAAAAGAACGGTCGTATGCTCTACACCTGTATTGTGCATGTACATTGCAGACTTTATGTATCCTTGCCTTGTTCCGACATCTCACTCTTGGAGCACGAGGCTCTGGTCGCCCTGCGTCTCGGCTTCTCCGACCCACTCGTCTAGCCAGCGGAAGACCTCGTGCTGCGGTCATCAGCAGTCTGATACAAGCCAGGAGACGCACATGCCACTTGAGCGAGTTGGCTGGGTTGAGGACCTGCAGACGTCAGCCGAGTTTACAGCCGGTCCCATGCGAACCCAGTGGTTCTCCTCGGGAAAGTAGAGAAACCTGCTTGGCACGCCTTGTCTGTGACGCGTCAGTACCGCTTGATACCACAAGCTCTGCGCACAGCTGAAGTGCAGAGAATGCGCCTGCTAGGTCAGCAGAGGACAGCGAACAGGTGAGACTCACTGATCCCCGACGACTCGGTCAGGCGGAAGTCTGTCTCGTCAGCGTACGTCAAGCAAGCGAGCGTACCTTTGCCGCTGTGGATGACGAGTTGAGGCGTGGACCACTCGCTGACGTGGTTGACCGGGTTCCACCTGTTGCGTCAGGCCGGCAGTGGACATCTCGGCGTTACCCACTTTTCATACTCGGCGCGGTGGGTCGTAGGCGGCCCGCCATTCTCGCTGGTGGTCGTGAGCACACATGAACCTCGGCGCGCAGACTTACCGCCAAGGGAAGTAGATCTCCTACAGGCCCATCAGCGCAGTGTGGTCTACGTCGTCCACCCACCTCGGTCGAGTAAAACGTATCGGTCGTACTGAACACGCCGTCGTGACAGACAAGCGCTTTGAAGTTGAATGCGCCGGGGTGTCCGTTGATCCAGTTGATCATGTAACCGCCGTAAGAAGCGCCCAGCGCCGCGGTACGCTCGGGGTCCATCTGGATGTGAGTCCTGAACTCGTGGAAGTGAACTCACCTCGGGGTAGGCTTTGAGCGCGGCCCAGTAGCCGGCGATCAGGTCTTTGTACGGCCCTGGGTAGTGTTAGAATGTCCAACACCTGATCGCGGCACTGACGGCCTCCCCACTCGTGCTTGATCCTGTCGGTAAACTCTTGGCCGTATCCAGTCGATCCAGTCGGGTTGATTGCGACGACAAAGTAGCCTTGCTGGGCAAAGATTGCTGGGTTCCACCTGAAGCGTCAGCGTTGCGGCGCCCCAGTGGAAGACCAACCTGGTAGACCAGCCGTCCTCCCACGCGCCTGATCTGTCAGCTGTAGGAACACCGAGGGACACCCACCCTGCGGTCCACCGCTGCGATCGTCAGCGCGCCTCGCTTGAGCCGGTCTACTCACTGAATCAAGAACGCCAACGGCCACTTGTTCTTCTGTCCTGCCTTCCAGCCCTTTGGCTTGACAATCCAACCCATGACCCTCCACCCTTCCGCCCCCTCGAACCAAAACTCCTCGCCTGCGTGGCCATCGAGTGCCGACCCGATCGTCTTGCTGTTCCAATCGGTGATGCGAACGAGTTCGTGTGGGTGCGAGTGCCTGCCGTTGGCTTTGACGGGCGGGGCAGTGAGGAGAAAGGTGTTGGACGGGGAGGTGAGGCTGTTGAGCGAGAGCAGGAGGGTCGTGTTAGACAGCGGTGTCAACGACGAGGCGGACCCGTTGCGGAAGAGTAGAGGGGTTGGAAGGTGCGACGGCGTGCTGAGATGGTAGGGCAGGGCGCGACCGTGGTGTTCAGCTACAAGGTACAGGCTTTGGGAGTCTATCGACCACTGGTACTGTCAGCGTATGCCAGACCCGAAAAACTCACAGTCGCAGCACTCGGGCTTCTGTCCCATTCCTCGGTCCAGTGCGTCACCTCGCCCGACTCCAGCTCAAAGCTCAGCACGCGGTTGCGATCGCTCTCGTAGCGGTCCTCGCGCATCTCGAGCCAGCTGACACGCTTGCCGTCGGGCGAGATGGAGACACTGTTGACGGCCCCCTGCGAGCCCGACGTCAAGGTCTGCAGCGACGAGGACGGGATAGGACCGGCTGGTGGGTACGGCAGTGAGGTTGGGAGCTTGACGAGGTAGAGCTGGTGCCGGGTGTGGAATGCTTGGGAGAGGTTGGGGTCAGGCAGGGACAGAGCGAGGTGGTGGGCCGAGAGTGCGTAGGACGACGTCGAGATTGGGTCTGACTTGGACACCTGGGCTGTCAGTGACTGGGGTCCTGAGGCGACTCACCTTGTTGGTGCCGTTGAACGGTGCCCAGAATTGGTGCGACGGCTTGAAGGTCTCAGCGGTGACTTTCGGCAGGTCGGTGATGAACAGCTGGTGGACGCGACCAGGTGTTCGCCAGGTGTCCCAGTGTCTGCACGTCAGTGCGGTCCAGTTGACGAGTCACTCACCTCACGAAGAGATCATCAAAGACTACGCCAGACGTCCCGCGCTGCGCCCACGCCTCGTCGTTTCGCTTGGTGTTCTCCAACGTGCCGTCCTCCCATACCGCGGCTGAAAAAGCCAGGCGACCCGATACAGGCTCGTATGACAGCGACTCGACTTCAGTAGGGAACTCTAGCACCGGCTGTGCGGTGTGCTGGGCAGCGGGTACGCCATAGTCGATCGAGAGTGAGAACAGGGTCGTGTGATTGAGGTATGCGAGTGTCGTGTTGCTGAGCCAGACGAGCTCGGCTGCTTCAGCCGGTGGTGCAGAGAAGAGTAGGAGCGGTGCCGTGGATGGCGAGGTGGCGTTGAGTGACAGCAGGTAGACGGAGCGCGTGGTTCTATATCGTCAGCCACCGCGCCGTCTGCTCCTCACTCACTCGGTCGTCTCAAAGCTGTACTCGTTGACAGCCTCGACAGCATGCCTCCCATCTGGACTAGCGACAGCGCCGCCCGGTCTTGGCGCCGACAGCATGTCCTTCGGTGAGAAGGCGGCGTCGTGACCGGTGCGTGCGAGAGAGCCGGTCAAGCTGAGGATGGTCACCAAAGCCGAGCAGACCGAGGTGGACCGCATCTTGGTGCTGTTTGCGCCTTGGCAGATGTCCGAGTTGAACGCTGAGCTGTAGATCTACACTCGCGATGTCCACTTGCTCTGAATCGTCACGTGACGGTGAGTTGAAACTCGCCCCTATCACCCCTGTATCCGCTCTCTCCAACGTCCATGGACTCTCGACTGGCCTCATGTGCGCAGCTGATTCGCAGCGCTCCTCTCACACTGACTGCACCTTGTCGAACGCATGCTGACGGCGCTGACCATGACTTTCGTTGATGCTAGCCGCTCGCCCGACCGGCCGAAATAGAGTTCGGCTCGTTCGGCTCACCCCGCGCACGACTTTTGGCGAGCGATGGCTTCGACTCGTCTGGCTTGCTTCAACGAGGACCGCCAGACGACGTGCATGAAGGTGTCAGACGATGGCGTATCGGTGCCAGCAGCGGCAGCGGTTCCAGGTGCGCCTGTCGCCGTCGCGCCCGTGCAGGCGCCCAAGCTCGCGTACGACATCGAGCATGTGCCGGTGGAGAATGACCCCAGGGCGTGGTCGGACCGTAAAAAGGTGGGTGCGTCTGGCTGAACGCTGCTGACGCACAGTCCCTCATCCTGTACATGATCGCAACAGCGTCAATCGGGCCCGTGCTTGCGCTGTCCATCTACAACCCGGCATTCAACCAGCTTCGCACAGACCTCGGCGCGACAGACACTCAACTCGGGCTCAGTGTGTCGATGTATATCCTGTGAGTGCTTCCAGCTTGCTTTGCGGCTGACGAGGCAGGTTCCAAGGGTGCTGTCCGGTCTTGTGGAACTCGATCGCCGAGCTCATCGGGCGCAAGGTGCGTCACGTCGAGCTACACTATCAGGCTGACTCGCTACAGCTCATCTACCTGTCATCCTTCGTCGTACGTTGCCTCGTCCTGCCAACGAGGCTGACCCGCAGTTCTTCATGGCCGGCGCGATCGTCTGCTCTCGCGCGACGTCGATGCCGCTGCTCATCGGGATGCGCATCATCCAGGCGACCGGTAGTGCTGCCGTGCTCAGCATTGGCGCCGGGTCGCTCGCCGACATGTACGAGACGCACGAACGCGGGACCAAGGTACGGCGAGGCTGTGCGTGGTCAAGCTGACGTGGTCAGATGGGCATCTACTACGCCCTGCCGCTGCTCGGCCCCAGTATCGGTGGTCTCGTTGGCGGTCTCTTGTCCGAGGTGAGTCACTCGCAAGCCATTGCCCGCTAACCGGCAGGCCTACACCTGGCGTTCTGTCTTTTACTTTCTTACCGCGTTCGCGTTCATCGGATTCGTCTCATTCTTCTTCTTCCCCGACACCTGGCGCAAGGAGCGTTCGCGCGTGTACCAGGCCGGTGTGGAAAAGGCATTGGCAAGAGCGCAGCGCAAGGGAAAGATCACTGGCGATGCGGAAAAGGGCGTGGAAGGACGCCGCGCCAATTTTCGCCCCTCGATCCGGGACGTGAACCCTCTTCCGTTCATGTGGGCTATCCTCAAACGCAAGGACAATCTCATCATCGTGTTGTGTGCGGGTCTGCTGTTTGTAAGTGCTTAGAGCGCCCAGCCAAGCTGACGCACAGGCGGCGCAATACTCGCTTCCATACACCCTCGCCATCACCCTTGCCGAGTGAGTCGCCCGCTCGGTCCAACACCTGCTGACCCGCCAGCGCCCCATACTCTTATTCGAGTCTACACATTGGCCTCGTCTTGCTAGGCTACGGGATCGGCAACATTGTCGGCTCCCTCCTCGGCGGGCGCTACAGCGATCACGTCTTGCGCAAGCTCAAGGAAGCCAACGGCGGTGTCTCCGAGCCAGAGGTGGGTCGGTCGCTGGTGATCAAGCTGACATGCAGTTTCGACTCCAATCGACGCTTGCACCAATGTTCCTCATGGTCCCGGCCGTCCTTACATACGCTTGGGTCGCGCACACGCATCAGAGCATCGCGGGCATCATGGTCGCGTTGATCGTCTTTGGCATGTCGCAGATGTGAGTTGCTTCCTGAAGACCAAGCCGACACCTCAGGGTCATCTACTCGTCGTCGTTGGCGTATATTGTCGACGCCAACCCGGTATGTCGTCCACTGCGCGGGCTCGCAGCTGACCATGCAGGGTTCGGCCGGGACCGCGTTCTCGTGCAACTCGTTTTCGCGAGGTATCATGGCTTGCGTCGCTTCCCAGGTCGCTCTCCCGATCCGGTCCAAGATTGGCGACGGCGGGCTGTACACCATCTTTGCCGGCTTGCTTGCGCTCTGTGGGATCGGCTATCTCGCTGTCATCCGTACGTTGCCGAGCTTGCAGGGTGTGGCTGACCGCGCAGGGTATGGCAAACGCTGGCGGGGCGAGGGCAAGGAGATGGTCGACGACACGAGCGTCAAGTCGGAAGAAACTAGACCATAGACATGTATCTCTAGCAGTTGGTACTATTACAATGCATGTACAGTGCTAACTCGACCCTGGCGTGTTGAAGCCCATTCGCAGTGGTGGAGGCGGCGGGGGCGCAAAGCCGGCTGGAGCTGGTGGGACTGGGTAGCCTGCGTAGCCTTGCGGTGGGTAGTAGCCCGCGGCAGGCTGTGGAGCTTGGTAGACGGGCACGCCGGGAGGAGGTGCAAAGCCGGGTGGGGGTTGCGGGACGGCGCCGTACGCTGCGGTGTCAGCGTCTGCAAGAGTCGGATGGACGCACCTTGATAGCCTGCTTGAGCGGCCTGCATGGCATTCGGAGCGAGAGCGGCCGCAGCGCCAGGAGGCAGGACGTGGTGTTTCCTGTCGGTCAGCCGCCGTTGTCAGACTCGATCCCACTCACTTGGCTTGACCGGCCAACACACGCTCCGCCTCGGTGCCATGACGCTCGCCTTTGCCGTCTGGCTTGAACGCAAATTGCACCGTGATCGGCTTGTTCATGAGGTACTGGCCGTTCATGTTGGCAATCGCAGAGTCGGCCGATTCAAAGTCGTTGTACGAGATGAAGCCGTAGCCTTTGGACTCGCCGGTCGTTGGGTCTCGAGCAATCTGGGGTGAGCGGGTGCCGGAGGACGCTGCACTCACCTTGGCCTGCTGGCTGACGATACCAAACGTTGAAAACGTGTCAAACAGCGTCTGCTCGTCGACCTGCGGGTCGAGCGAGCCGATAAACAGGTTGGCGCCGACGTCGAGCTGCTTCTTGTCGTACGAGGCCTGCGACGTCAGCGAGGTGGGTGAGTGAAGAGCGACCGACCTTGTTGACGCGGATTGGCTTGCCCCACATCTTGATCTGATTCATAATCTTGCAAGCATAGTCGGCGTCTTCTTCCGTCATGAACTCGCAAAAGCCAAAGCCCTGGTGAGCCTGGGAGATGCGGTCTTTGGGCAGGTGGACGTTGGCTGGGATGTCAGCGAGGTCGATGACTGTACGAGGCGCTCACAGACTGGCCCGGCTTGCCTGGAATGTCAGCATGGTCGGCGGTCTGCAGCACTCACAGCATGAGCTCCCAGATGAGTGCGTCGGTGCATTTCTCGTCAAGATTGCCCTGCTCTATCAGCGCGGTCACGCAGCTACACACTCACGAGGTAGACGGTTGCCTCTTGATTTCGGTCTGCATCCTTGGGCACCGACATGGTGGTGGACGAGCTCAGAGTGGTGCTCGACGTCCAAGATGTCAGCCAAACCCCTCGGGAGTAAACACCGTAATGCCGGGGGTTTGCGTCGCTTTGCTGCCAAGACCTCCTTTGACGCCCTATGCATCTCGTAGACTTTCCGAGCGTCGAGAGATCACCGAGAAGCTCGCCAAGATGCGACTGGGATGGCGACTGCGATGGCCTACGCCCTCCCGGTGATCACATGAAAGCATGTACTGCACCTCCACTCGATGGCGTGCTGGCTTCGTGCGCGAGGTAACCGCTTCGCGCCATCTCCTTCCCACCACCTCACTCGCAAACATCCACAGACCTAGCAACATGGGACTCCGCCTCGGTGGTGAGTGGCTCTGCAGTCGTTCGGCATGAGCTCACCGGCCCAGACACTGCACCCAACTTCAAGGCCAAGACGACCATCGGGGATATTGACGTACGCGCCGCCTTGCTCGATCCCGGCTGACCTCGCAGCTCCACGAGTACACTGCGGGCAAGTGGACCGTCTTGTTCTCGCACCCGGTGAGTTGCTGCGCGAGGCGGGGTGGAGCTGACGCACACAGGATGACTACACTCGTACGTGCTCCTGACCCACCCAGTCTGCTCACACATCCAGCCGTCTGCACGACCGAGCTCGGTGCCGCGGCCGGCCTCAACGAAGAGTTTGAAAAGCGTGGCGTGACCTTGCTCGGTCTCTCTGCCAACTCTGTCGACTCGCACGCCGGCTGGATCAAGGACATTGACGAGATCTCTGGCCACACGCTCAAGTTCCCCATCATCGGGGACGAGGACCGTCACATTGCCGAGCTCTACGACATGCTCGACCACCAGGACGCGACCAACGTCGACAAGAAGGGCTTGCCGTTCACCGTCCGTACGGTGTTTGTCAGTGAGTCGGCACGGCCTAATTGGGACCCACTGACACGCGCAGTCGACCCCAAGCACACGATCCGCCTCACGCTCGCCTACCCTGCGTCGACCGGTCGTAACTTTGCCGAGATCCTCCGCGTCATCGACTCGCTCCAGATTGGCGACAAGTACAAGATTACCACGCCGGCAAACTGGCAAAAGGGTGACCGCGTCATCGTGCACCCTTCGGTCCAGGGCGACAAGGTCAAGGAGTTGTTTGGCGACGACGTCGAGGTCGTCAAGCCCTACCTCCGCTTCACCTCGGACCCGTCGACCAAGTAGGCAGTGATGCATTGCGTTACGGCTTGCCATGTTCTGCACAAGTGCTGGGCGGCGTGCGAGCACGACGCTGGTCACGGTCGCGTGTGAGTCCGGCTCATCGGTGAGAGCAAGGAAGGGTCACCTGTGTCGGCCTTTGATCGCGCTGTCAGCGCGTCAAACCACATGTAACGACAAAGCATTCATCGCAGACGCGTCGCACGGTAGATATCGCTGCTGTGACTACACCATGACGCGAAGCGGAACGTCTTGCAATTCCAGGTCGGTTTGCGTGGCAGTGACAGAGGGATCAGTCGTGCCAGCGTCGGTCGGGGCAGTCTGCGGCGTCTGCGGCGTCTGCGGCGTCTGCGGCTCGTTGGTTACAGAAGTGTTGGAGTCTGAGCTCATGTTGTATGCAGAAGCAGCGCGACCGCAGTGTTATATAAGTCTTCGCCCTGTCCGACCGTGCACGAGCACAACGGAGCCTTTGTGCCCGGGCAGCGGTGGGCGATTTCCAGTCCCGATCGGGGAGCTGGTCAGTCTGCCTTTGTCTCATACTTTGCAGAGACGGTTGGCCTGCATCGCGAAGCGTCACTCTGAGCCCAACTGCCTCGTCCACCTTCCGTTCAAGAAGGCAACTCCATCGCGAATGCACTGCTCCTCCTCGGGTGTAAAGCCCGACAGCGAAGACTCGCGCACGGTGACGGTGACGTCGGTCCCTAGCGTCCACCCCTCGTTGGTGAAGATCTCATCGCGGTCCGGGCGTAACGTCGCCACGATAGTATAGCGTTTGCCCGTGGTGTCGAGCTCTTTTGTGTAGGTGTGGGTGGTTGGCATTGCGGGCAGTGCCAGCCAGCGCGAGCTGATATATGGTTCAATTCGCGCTGGCATGTTTGCTGTGTCATCAGATGTCAAAGGTGCATGCAGACATCACGGCGGCGCGCATTCGGCCTCGTCATCCGGCAGCACGAACCGAGTCTCCGCAGTCAGAGGTCCAATGACGATGCCAAGAAAGGCTCGGCGGAGTCAGAGCACCGGCTGCTTTGTCCTCCACGAGCTCGGCTGACACTTTACGAGCTCGGCTGATAGCACTTTGGAGGTCGAATAGTCGATGATCGTCGGAGCTTGACAGTGCGTTCACGCCGGCAGCACTTCGCAAGACTCTTCGACGGAGGTCAAGGTCTTGCGGCGAGCACGATGATACGCTTCTCCAGCGACTTGTGCAACCTAGCGTGTAGGCCATATCTTTACCTTGGTCAGGCTAAGCTGGATCGTAGGAGCGGAAAGCCAGTGTAGACGACATGATAGGGCAGGTGACGAAGTAGTAGAGCGTGTACACGGAGCGCGCGCATTCGGCGATTGTAGGGAGCAAAGGCGGTGATTATGCATGGAGCTGCCTAAACTGCTCATCGGCAATCACCTCCATATCCTTCAAGTCGTCTGGATAGCTCTCAATCCCAAGCTGCGAAGCCGTAGGCCAGCCGGTGATGTGCCGGTTGCGATCGTAGCCTAGCGTCGCCGATGGGTTGTCGAGACGATGCTGGCAAGACAGTTCAAACGCGCACCAGTATCGCATAAGTTGTCTGGCTTGAGCGAGCTCGTCGACCGACATGCCGCGAACGACGTCATCTGTGATGATCTCGGGTCCATTTGAACCACTGGAATGCCACAAGATACCACTGGGCGTCTTTGACGTTGTCAGCGCGTGCGTGCCACGCAGCTTGAAGCTGAACGGCTTGCCGTTGACAGACGACGTGATGGTCTTGTCAAGCGATGCGGTCGTGGTGGTCTCTGACATGATTGTGGCGAGTGCCATCATCCAGCTCGACTATGTAGCAAGCGAGCGGCAAGGCCCGTTGTTCTGCTCGGCAAAGGACCGGCGGCTCTTGGGGATGTAGGCATGGCCGAGCCGGCTCGTGGGACAAAGGTGACGACAGAGCTAGCATTGGAGGCAAGAGCCGAGCCGGCACACGCCCATCCACCGGCATGTCCGTCTGTGCAGGCGGAGAGCAGATGGTGTATGCGAGAGAACAGACGACGGGCCAAAGAATCGGGTTCATGAGATACAACGACGTACAGTGTCTATCCATCCAGCGACTCTAGCTCGGGATCACGTTGAGTATGGGATCGGGGCGGATGGGATGGGGATGTCGGGAAACGCTGCCGCGAGCGAGTCGGCGAGGGTCGTACGATACGTCTGTGCTGTCAGCGTCGCCAGTGCACGAGCACTCACCGCAAGGCCGTCGTACCGCCCGTGCGTCTGCTGTGTGTCGGTGACGAGTGCTTCCAGCTGCTTTTTCGTGCGTAGGTGAGGGTTCTTGCCGGCGTCGAGCAGTCTGGTCGTCAGCGTGCATCGCAGAGAGGATGCACCCACTCCAACACCTCGATCGGGACGTCGTCGTGGAGGTCCTGTGACAGCTGCTGGATGGTCGCAAAGCTCTCGGTGATCTGCTGTCTGCCTGTCAGCCTGGTAGGGTAGCATCCACTCACATGTAGTCGGCCACGGCGCCTTCTCTGCCGGGCTGGACGTCGCCGGCGCAAACCTCCATCTCCCACAGCAGTTGGCTCAGCTTGACGAGCTCGAATTCGAGGGCTTGACGAGCTGCCGCGCTGCGCTGGCTTTCTGCGTGGGCCCTGTGCTGCTCGTGCTGGTACGGCGTCTCGGTGGGCGACGGCATGGTTGTTCGTGTTCGACCTCCACTTGCCATCGACTCGAACAACCATGGTCGCCGACACGCCGTCTGCCGCCGAGCTCGAGCGGTTCCGACACGAGTGGGAGCAAGAGGTCAAGCAGAAGCAGCACAAGGTTGTCCGTGATCCGAGTCCCGAGCGATTGACAGAGCTGGCCGGACTGAGCCTGGAGGTTGATTACGAAGCTGGGCCGTCCTCGCCGCCGTCTCCAAAGCCGTATGCTCAGCCGGCATTGCCAAAGCAGTATGCGTCACTGCTGGCGACCCCCACCAAGCTGCGGTCGATCGCCGCGACCAAGGCGGCCGACGCTGTCGCGCTCTACACCCGGGCGGTCGAGGCAGAGCAGACGGGCAGGCTCAACGAGGCGTTGGGTCTGTACAGGCGGGCGTTTCGGCTCGATGGTGAGTGGAGATGTGCGACCGAGCTGACGGCAGACGACGTCGACCGTGCATACCAACGCAAGCTGCCTGATCCGCCAGAAGTCAACCCGCAAGAGGTCGAGCCCTCGCCAGAGAAGAACTTTACATTCCGGCAGCATATCCAAATGCACGACGACTATCGACCGCAGCGAACGACCCGATCGGTATTAGAGGTTCTGCTTGACGCCAGAGAGCTGGCGTTCCAGCCGGAAGACGAGGACAAGCCGATGCCGATTGCGACACTGCCGGACGAGCTGTTGGTGCATGTCTTTCAGCACCTCGATGTCAAGGCGTTGGAGCGGTTTGGCGCGACGTGCTGGCGGGCACGGCAAGCGGTCGGCTTTGGGGCGGACGCCGTTTGGAGGTGAGTTGACAGTCGAGGCCGAGCTAACATTAGGGATATATGTCGATCGATTTATCGACCGCCACAGGTGCCGCCCGAGCTGTCGTTGGCGACCCTGGTCGAACGGCACGGCGACCACCGCAGTGTCTTTGTCGAGGAGCCGCGCGTGCGCATGGACGGCTGCTACATCAGCGTCTGCCACTACATGTGAGTGAGCTGGTCAGGCTGGACTGACGGCAGACGGCCGGGAGCGAGCGAGGCCTGGGTCGAGGTGAGTCGCCATTGCGCGACCGGGCTGACGCCAGATTACCCACATGAGTGCGTGCGGCTACACACGCCGAGCTGACGCCAGTCACCTACCACCGCTTTCTGCGCTTCTACCCCGACGGCACGGTCATTTCGTTTCTCACCACCGATCAGTGAGTTGCGTCGCTTGGCGTCGCTGACAACAGCCCGTCGGATGTCATCCCCACCCTCCGCCCGTCTCTCCGGGCCAAAGGCTTTCACCTCGGCACCTGGCACCTCGACCGTCACCGCGTAGTCGTCAAAAACCTCGTCGAGCCGGGCACCAGCCGCTACGAGTTTGCAATGGAGCTCGCGCTCAAAAGCACCCAGCGCGGGCGGTGGAACAAGCTCGACCTGCACACGTACCAGTCGATCAACCTCGAGACGGACGAGGCGCTGCTGCTCTCGCTCAAACACCAAAAGCCGTTTTACTTTTCAAAGTGGGTCGCACGCGTTTGGCATTGCTGACGCCAGAGTACGGTCCTATCTACCATCACTGTAGTCTCGCAAACGCGTTGGCCGCCTTGATGAACAGCGTAAAGTTGATCCCGATCCCGCCGAGGAACAGCGCCGTGCGCACGTTGGAGAGCGAATCTGGCGTCAGCGCTGTTGGCGTCGGTAGACTCACTGTCGGCAATGTAAATGTATGCGAGGTCGTACAGCACGCGCGACGCGACGTATGCGCCAGCGAGCGTGTTGAGCGTCGACGAGGACAGGCCGGCAACGTTGCCAGCGAGCTGCAATCAGCTACGTCGGCTCGGGGCGACTCACAATAGCGGCCGCAAAGAACGGCAAGTTGACAAACGCGTTGGTCTGTGCTGCCTCGGCGCGCTCGATCCGTCCCTGCACAGCCGGTGCCAGCTTGGCAGCCTTGAGGTTGGCTCGCGTCTCGCCGGGGTTGGCATTGTTCCACGCCGGTGTGCCAGGCGCCTTGTTGGCACCGTACGTCGTGATTGCGTAAAAGTGCGGGACGATGCCTGCTACCCAGGCGGCGGGGACAGCATAGAGCGAGTAGTTGGTCGACATTTGGTTGGCGAAGAGCTCGGTCGATGGGATTGACTGGAATCGAGATGACGTCGGGTGCGGTGATCTCGATCGCTCTCGGGTACGCGCCCGCGTCTCCGAGCGTGCTGAACTCTTCGCCGTCTCGCCTAGTCTTCAAATCGAGCCGAACGCGCGGTGGATCGACGTCAAGGCCGGCCACCTGTGCGTCGACGGCCACCACTTGCTCGTCACCGATATCACGGCGCCGTGCTGATCGGAGATGTCGACCGGATCTTCGACCACTTGCTCGTCCTCACCTCGCTTCCTCTTGCGACCAACTTGATCATGGTCGTCGTCCTCATCGCCCTCGACCTTGCCCATCTCTGCCCTCACCAAACTAGTCAGACTGGGTAGGGCGCTGATCCGCCTGTGCAGCTTGCTGCCGGGTGAAGATACCAGCTCTGCAGTCTGCCGTCAGCTTTGCCCCACCGGCTGCCTCACCTTTTGAGAGCTCGCCCTCGGCCACCTCTCGGCCAAGCTGTTGATGCGGATCGAGTTTGACGAGCGCGTGTTGGGTTTGAGGTGAGTGACGTGGTCTGGCTGTGCTGACGCTAGTGAATCCTGCGCCCACATCGCTACACGAGTTCATCCTGCTACCGCTGCACTCGCCGTAGCCAACGCTGCGGCCGCTCCTGCCCTCGCCCTCGCCGTCACTCATCCGTCACTCATCGGTTTGCGAGCGACCTGTTGCCCGTGTTGCTCCTGTGGCAGAGGTTGGTCAAGCTGCCATGGCTTTGCTGACGCCAGGCTCGAGCCCCTCTTTGCATCAACCAACTACTACACCCTGTTCAACACTGTGACGGCATGGGTGTCCAGTCCCTACCGCTGCCCTAACCATTGTGGATTCTCATTCACGTCGTAAAAGCACCCCAAAGAGGCAGGTGGAAACACGTGGCCGCGTCCCCGACCCTCGTAACCTGCCTTACCTGTTCAAGTCCGTAGTGACGCCGTCACTAGCACCCGAAAGTAGTAATAGTCGCGGCGTCAGCCATGCGACGGGATTCTGGTCATGCGGAAGTTGCCAAAAGTGGAAAATAGTCACGGCGTCATGCCATGTGCTGGACGATTGGTGGCATAGTCGCGCCGTCACAAACTAGCCGCGGCGGAGCTGCATCTGGTACGCTGCGCTTGAAATCCTGTTAAGTAAACCGACCATTCTGAACGAGCTGGCGAAGAGATCTCGTTTGTAAGTGTCTTGGTTGTTGAGATCTCTGCGGTCGAAAGGAAATGCAGCTCCCGAAATTTGAAAGTGGCAGGTGCGCAGTGACGTCGCAATTATTTCTTCAGCAAGACGCAAGTCGCTCCGTTCACCCAGCCAGCTAGATAGCTGCAGTCTGTACGAACCCAGCCATATAAGTTTACGGCCTGACTTGTTACTTGCAGGTCCGCTGCGGCAGTTGCGGTGGTTGCCGCACTGGAGTGCCACACATGTGGAAGCCACATGGTTTGCACATGGCCAGGCCGCGGGGTTAGGGGGTTAGGGGGTTA